>CAJHQQ010004524.1:0-27009 GCA_905132885.1 Moricandia moricandioides | reverse complement strand
TTAGAAACAGAGTTTTAAAGCACAAGATAAATTAGAAGCTAGCAGGGTGTCCTCAAGCAAGTACAAGTCCTCCTTGGTTCCACCTTTGCCAAGGCATATTACTAGTCTCAAATCCTGAAAATACACTTCATTAGGGGTGAAGTACATGACAATTTAAATCAGTAGTGGCCTTTCTAACAGGGCCAGAAGGTTAGAAGCAAAGGTTGGCATATTAGAAAGCTTTAGGACACCTTATTCAAACAGTTTAAATCACCTACAGACCTTTATAGGAACTCTATCACCATTAGCTATCATAACATTTCCTAGAACTGGTTTTATGTTAGTAATCAAGTTTGAATCACTAATCATATGGTGTGATGCACCTGAGTCTATAACTAATGGTCTAGTACTGCCTAATCCATTCATTGCAATACCAGCAGTGTATGAAGCATTAAGAGAGATACCAAGAGAGTTAAGGTTACCAGAGTTCTCCTTTAAAGCCTTGATGAGAGCATCCAAGTCAGACTCTTAATGTTCTCATCATGGTTGGACCTTGCAGTGGAGTAAGAGGAGGTTGTCGCATGGCCTTTCCCATACCAGTGTTAGAGCACATTGAGGAGCATCTGGAAGGAGTCACTGGTTCAGCACCTTCAGTTGAGAAGTGAGCTCTAGCATACTTGGTACTGGTTCTGTGGCTCCATGAACTTGTTTGGTTTCAAGTGGGGATGAAGTATCCAGCACTTATCCTTCATGTGGCCCTTCTTCTTACAGTGATCACAATGTCAAGACTCTCCCTATCATCTTGTTTGTAAACTCCTTTGTTTGCTACTGGTCCTTCAGCTTGGTTACTCATAACCAACTCCCCTTTGCCTCCAAATAGGCAAGGGATCCTTGCTCCTTCTGAATCCGAGCACACACTTCTTCAAGGCTTGGTAGTTTGTCTGCCCTCAGTATGTGCTTGATTAGATCATTGTAGGTTGGATTCAGGGTGAGGAGCAACCCAAACACCTTATCCTGCTCTCTCCTCTCATTCAAGACAGAGGGTTCTATGGTATGTGGTTTGAGCATCTCCAGCTCTGCCTACAGCGACCTAACACTTCCCAAAATGGACTGTAAAATCCATGTCTTCTTGGCTGAGGGAGTTTATAGCTTTCTTTACTTCAAAAACTCGAGTAAGGTTTGATATATTACCATATACCTTGTATAGAGTTTCCCACAAGTCTTTGGAGCTTTCACAGTAGGAATAAGCTTCCAAAATGGGTGGATCTAGAGAGTTTTGGATGAGAGACAGCACCATGAGGTCCTCCTGAACCCATTTGTCATCAGCCACCATCATCTCCTTTCCATCTTTTCCTTGGACAGTTTGTTTTGGAGCTTCTCCACTTGAGACATGACTCCATCAACCTCTTCCTCCAAGGGCAGTCTTCACCATTCTCGACCATAGAAGGTAGTTAACTCCCTTCAAAGTTACTGGAATGGTCAAAGGTTTAGAGTTCTCCATCTTCTCTTGCTATTAGCTTCTGGGTAATAGAGTAAGAGTTGAAATGATTCTAACCAGAGAGTATGAACTTGAAAAAGAAAGTAGAATCAATAGCTTTGCGGAAGTAGAATAGGTTTCAAGAGCTTTGAGGCTCTGATACCATGTGAGTTTTGAGAGAATTATAGAGAGATTCGACCAAGAACTCCAGAAACAAGCTCAAGAACATGAAGAACAGCAAGAGAGAAGAGAAATTTCGTGGGAGAGAGAGAGAGAGAGAGAGAGAGAGAGAGAATGGAGAAGTGAATTATTATTATTCAACTTGCTTGATTAGGTTCCTGGAACAAGCACATAAATAGAGTAGACAAATATCTAGGATAATACTAAACAAAGAGAAACCAAGAATAAGAATAAACAATGTAGGAACAGTCCAACTGTCTTGGGCAGGACCACCAGACTGAGCTAGCAGGACCACCAGACTGAAAGTGACCTCTCCCAACTGTTGTCTGGGCAATTTGAACTTAGTTTCACATGTGAACCAGCTTCCCCAACGTTCCTCTTGTTCAGGCAAGCTTAGATAAGTCTTCTTGGTTTATTCTCATCCAACTCTCCACTTCCTTTGCTTGCAAGTCACGTTGGATCACTTAGGTTGTACGGACAGCCTTGACTTCCAAGTTATCTTGAATCCTTGTTTAATCTGAACCATTTGATTTCCTCTTGCTTTTTATTGCTTCATCTCAACAACCTTGACAATAGAAAGTAGTTCACTCCCTTTAGAGTGACTGGAATCACCACTGACTTGCTTTGCTCCATTTCGAAGTGCTATTGTCCAGTGGGTAAAAGAGTGTACCAAGTAGAAATTTGAATTTTGAACCCTGGACAATATAGAACACGAGCAAGAACAGGCTAATCTCTCTTTATATGGTGAGAATGTGAAGGAAAGTGAAAGGAAATGCGGAGAAATGTTGAGATATAACCCAGAAAACTCACAAGAACAGAGAAAAGAGATAGAGTTTGATTCGTTTGTGTAAGAGAGAGAGAGAGAGAGAATAGGGTTTCTCGAGAGAGTATGGGGAAGAAGTTATGCCACATTTAACCGAAGTGAATCCAGTTTACCATGTTTGGAGATTTGGCAATTTCTTCTTGATTCTAATCAAACCAGAATGAATCAAGACGTAAGAAGATTTATTTGGATTCATAAATCAGTGGATAATCACCCTGAAGTTGAATCAATATCATAGGAGTTATTATGAAGATGTTATTCCACTTTTAACCAAAGTGACTCCAGTTTACCCTGTTTGGAGATTTGGCAATTTCTTCTTGATTCTAATCAAACCAGAATGAATCAAGATGTAAAAAGCTTTATTTGGACTCATAAATAAGTGGATAATCACCCTGAAGTTGAATCAATATCATAGGAGTTATGATGAAGATGTTATTCAACTTTTAACCGAAGTGATTCCAGTTTGCCCTATTTGGAGATTTGGCAATTTCTTCTTGATACTAATAAAACCAGAATGAATCACGATGTAAGAAGCTTTATTTGGACTCATAAATCAGTGTAGAACCACCCTGAAGTTGAAGCAAGATCATAGGAGTTATGATGAAGAAGTTATCCCACTTTTAACCGAAGTGACTCCAGTTTACCCTTTTTGGAGATTTGACGATTTCTTCTTGATTCTAATCAAACCAGAATGAATCAAGATGTAAGAAGCTTTATTTGGACTCATAAATCAGTGTAGAATCACCCTGAAGTTGAATCAATATCATTGAAGTTATGATGAAGAAGTTATCCCACTTTTAACCGAAGTGATTCCATTTTGCCCTGTTTGGAGAGTTGGCAATTTCTTCTTGATACTAATAAAACCAGAATGAATCACGATGTAAGAAGCTTGATTTGGGCTCATAAATCAGTGTAGAATCATCCTGAATTTGAATAAATATCGTTGGACTTATGATGAAGAAGTTATCCCACTTTTAACCGAAGTGATCCCAGTTAACCATGTTTGGAGATTTGGCAATTTCTTCTTGATTCTAATCAAACCAGGATGAATCAAGATGTAAGAATCTTGATTTGGACTAATAAATCAGAGTAGAATCATCCTGAAGTTGAATCAATATCATTGGACTTATGATGAAGAAGTTATCCCATTTTTAACCGAAGTGATCCAAGTTAACCCAGTTTGGAGATTTGATAATTTCTTCTTGATTTTAATCAAACCAGAATGAATTAAGACGTAAGAAACTTGATTTGGACTCATAAATCAGAGTAGAATCATCCTGAAGTTGAATCAATATCATTGGAGTTATGATGAAGAAGTTATCCCACTTTTAACCGAAGTGACTCCAGTTTACCTTGTTTGGAGATTTGGCAATTTCTTCTTGATTCTAATCAAACCAGAATGAATCAAGATGTGAGAAGCTTTATTTGGACTCATAAATTAGTGGGTAATCACCCTGAAGTTGAATCAATATCATAGGAGTTATGATGAAGAAGTTATCCTACTTTTAGCCGAAGTGATTCCATTTTGCCTTGTTTGGAGAGTTGGCAATTTCTTCTTGATACTAATAAAACCAGAATGAATCACGATGTAAGAAGCTTGATTTGGACTCATAAATAAGTGTAGAATCATCCTGAAGTTGAATCAATATCATTGGATTTATGATGAAGAAGTTATCCCACTTTTAACCTAAGTGACTCCAGTTTACCCTGTTTGGAGATTTGACAATTTCTTCTTGATTCTAATCAAACCAGAATGAATCAAGATGTGAGAAGCTTTTTCTGGACTCATAAATCAGTGGATAATCACCCTGAAGTTGAATCAATATCATAGGAGTTATGATGAAGATGTTATTCAACTTTTAACCGAAGTGATTTCAGTTTGCCCTATTTGGAGATTTTGCAATTTCTTCTTGATACTAATAAAACCAGAATGAATCACGATGTAAGAAGCTTGATTTGGACTCATAAATCAGTGTAGAACCACCCTGAAGTTGAATCAAGATCATAGGAGTTATGATGAAGAAGTTATCCCACTTTTAACCGAAGTGACTCCAGTTTACCCTGTTTGGAGATTTGGCAATTTCTTCTTGATTCTATTCAAATCAGAACGAATAAAGATGTAAGAAGCTTTATTTGGACTCATTAATAAGTGGATAATCACCCTGAAGTTGAATCAATATCATAGGAGTTATGATGAAGATGTTATTCCACTTTTAACCGAAGTGATTCCAGTTTACCCTGTTTGGAGATTTGGCAATTTCTTCTTGATTCTAATCAAACCAGAATGAATCAAGATGTAAGAATCTTGATTTGGACTCATAAATAAGTTTAGAATCATCCTGAAGTTGAATAAATATCACTGGACTTATGATGAAGAAGTTATTCCACTTTTAACAGAAGTGATCCCAGTTAACCCTGTTTGGAGATTTGGCAATTTATTCTTGATTCTAATCAAACCAGAATGAATCACGATATAAGAAGCTTGATTTGTAATCATTAATCAGTGTAGAATCACCCTGGAGTTGAATCAATATAATTGGAGTTATGATAAAGAAGTTATCCCACTTTTAACCGAAGTGATTCGAGTTTGCCCTATTTGGAGATTTGGCAATTTCTTCTTGATACTAATAAAACAAGAATGAACCATGATGTAAGAAGCTTGATACTAATAAAAAAAGAATGAACCATTATGTAAGAATCACACTGAAGTTGAATCAAGATCATAGGAGTTATGATGAAGAAGTTATCCCACTTTTAACCGAAGTGACTTCAGTTTACCCTGTTTGGAGATTTGGCAATTTCTTCTTGATTCTAATCAAACCAGAATGAATCAAGATGTAAGAACCTTTATTTGTACTTATAAATCAGTGGATAATCATCCTGAAGTTGAATAAATATCATAGGAGTTATGATGAAGATGTTATTCCACTTTTATCTGAAGTGATTCCAGTTTATCATGTTTGGAGATTTGGCAATTTCTTCTTGATTCTAATCAAACCAGAATGAATCAAGATGTAAGAATATTGATTTGGACTCATAAATCAGTTTTTAATCATCCTGAAGTTGAATCAATATCATTGGACTTATGATGAAGAAGTTATCCCACTTTTAACCGAAGTGATTCCAGTTTGCCCTGTTTGGAGATTTGACAATTTATTCTTGATACTAATAAAACCAGAATGAATCACGATGTAAGAAGATTTATTTGGACACATAAATCAGTGTAGAACCACCCTGAAGTTGAAGCAAGATCATAGGAGTTATGATGAAGAAGTTATCCCACTTTTAACCAAAGTGATTCCAGTTTGCCATATTTGGAGAGTTGGCAATTTCTTCTTGATACTAATAAAACCCGAATGAATCACGATGTAAGAAGCTTGATTTAAACTCATAAATCAGTGTAGAATCATCCTGAAGTTGAATCAATATCATTGGACTTATGATGAAGAAGTTATCCCACTTTTAACCGAAGTGACTCCAGTTTACCCTGTTTGGAGATTTGGCAATTTCTTCTTGATTCTAATCAAACCAGAATGAATCAAGATGTAAGAAGCTTTATTTGGACTAAGAAATCAGTTTAGAATCACCCTGAATTTGAATCAAGATCATAGGAGTTATGATGAAGAAGTTATCTCACTTTTAACCGAAGTGATCCCAGTTAATCCTGTTTGGAGATTTGGCAATTTCTTCTTGATTCTAATCAAACCAGAATGAATCAAGACGTAAGAAGCTTTATTTGGACTCATAAATCAGTGGAGAATCATCCTGAAGTTGAATCAATATCATTGGAGTTATGATGAAGAAGTTATCCCACTTTTAACCGAAGTGACCCCAGTTTACCTTGTTTGGAGATTTGGCAATTTCTTCTTGATTCTAATCAAACAAGAATGAATCAAGATGTAAGAATCTTTATTTGGACTCATAAATCAGTCTATAATCACCCTGAAGTTGAATCAATATCATTGGAGTTGTGATGAAGATGTTATCCCACTTTTAACCGAAGTGATTCCTGTTTGCTCTGTTTGGAGAATTTCTTCTTGATACTAATAAAACCAGAATGAATCACGATGTAAGAAGCTTGATTTGGACTCATGAATCAGTGTAGAATCACCCTGAAGTTGAATCAATATCATAGGAGTTATGGTGAAAAAGTTATGCCACTATTAACCGAAGTGACTCCAGTTTAACATGTTTGGAGATTTAGCAATTTCTTCTTGATTCTGATCAAACCAGAATGAATCAAGATGTAAGAAGCTTTATTTGGACTCATAAATCAGTGGATAATCACCCTGAAGTTGAATCAATATCATAGGAGTTATGATGAAGATGTTATTCCACTTTTCACCGAAGTGATTCCAGTTTATCCTGTTTGGAGATTTGGCAATTTCTTCTTGATTCTAATCAAACCAGAATGAATCAAGATGTAAGAAGCTTATTTGGACTCATAAATAAGTGGATAATCACCCTGAAGTTGAATCAATATCATAGGAGTTATGATGAAGATGTTATTCCACTTTTAACCGAAGTGATTCCAGTTTACCCTGTTTGGAGATTTGGCAATTTCTTCTTGATTCTAATCAAACCAGAATGAATCAAGATGTAAGAATCTTGATTTGGACTCATAAATAAGTTTTGAATCATCCTGAAGTCGAATAAATATCACTGGACTTATGATGAAGAAGTTATTCCACTTTTAACAGAAGTGATCCCAGTTAACCCTGTTTGGAGATTTGGCAAATTATTCTTGATTCTAATCAAACCAGAATGAATCACAATATAAGAAGCTTGATTTGTAATCATTAATCAGTGTAGAATCACCCTGGAGTTGAATCAATATAATTGGAGTTATGATAAAGAAGTTATCCCACTTTTAACCGAAGTGATTCGAGTTTGCCCTATTTGGAGATTTGGCAATTTCTTCTTGATACTAATAAAACAAGAATGAACCATGATGTAAGAAGCTTGATACTAATAAAAAAAGAATGAACCATTATGTAAGAATCACACTGAAGTTGAATCAAGATCATAGGAGTTATGATGAAGAAGTTATCCCACTTTTAACCGAAGTGACTTCAGTTTACCATGTTTGGAGATTTGGCAATTTCTTCTTGATTCTAATCAAACCAGAATGAATCAAGATGTAAGAACCTTTATTTGTACTTATAAATCAGTGGATAATCATCCTGAAGTTGAATAAATATCATAGGAGTTTTGATGAAGATGTTATTCCACTTTTATCTGAAGTGATTCCAGTTTATCATGTTTGGAGATTTGTAAATTTCTTCTTGATTCTAATCAAACCAGAATGAATCAAGATGTAAGAATATTGATTTGGACTCATAAATCAGTTTTTAATCATCCTGAAGTTGAATCAATATCATTGGACTTATGATGAAGAAGTTATCCCACTTTTAACCGAAGTGATTCCAGTTTGCCCTGTTTGGAGATTTGACAATTTATTCTTGATACTAATAAAACCAGAATGAATCACGATGTAAGAAGCTTTATTTGGACTAAGAAATCAGTTTAGAATCACCCTGAATTTGAATCAAGATCATAGGAGTTATGATGAAGAAGTTATCCCACTTTTAACCGAAGTGATCCCAGTTAATCCTGTTTGGAGATTTGGCAATTTCTTCTTGATTCTAATCAAACCAGAATGAATCAAGACGTAAGAAGCTTTATTTGGACTCATAAATCAGTGGAGAATCATCCTGAAGTTGAATCAATATCATTGGAGTTATGATGAAGAAGTTATCCCACTTTTAACCGAAGTGACCCCAGTTTACCTTGTTTGGAGATTTGGCAATTTCTTCTTGATTCTAATCAAACAAGAATGAATCAAGATGTAAGAATCTTTATTTGGACTCATAAATCAGTGTATAATCACCCTGAAGTTTGAATCAATATCATTGGAGTTGTGATGAAGATGTTATCCCACTTTTAACCGAAGTGATTCCTGTTTGCTCTGTTTGGAGAATTGGCAATTTCTTCTTGATACTAATAAAACCAGAATGAATCACGATGTAAGAAGCTGGATTTGGACTCATGAATCAGTGTAGAATCACCCTGAAGTTGAATCAATATCATAGGAGTTATGGTGAAGAAGTTATGCCACTATTAACCGAAGTGACTCCAGTTTAACATGTTTGGAGATTTAGCAATTTCTTCTTGATTCTGATCAAACCAGAATGAATCAAGATGTAAGAAGCTTTATTTGGACTCATAAATCAGTGGATAATCACCCTGAAGTTGAATCAATATCATAGGAGTTATGATGAAGATGTTATTCCACTTTTCACCGAAGTGATTCCAGTTTATCCTGTTTGGAGATTTGGCAATTTCTTCTTGATTCTAATCAAACCAGAATGAATCAAGATGTAAGAAGCTTATTTGGACTCATAAATCAGTGGATAATCACCCTGAAGTTGAATCAATATCATAGGAGTTAGGATGAAGATGTTATTCCACTTTTAACCGAAGTGATTCCAGTTTACCCTGTTTGGAGATTTGGCAATTTATTCTTGATTCTAATCAAACCAGAATGAATCACGATATAAGAAGCTTGATTTAGAATCATTAATCAGTGTAGAATCACCCTGGAGTTGAATCAATATAATTGGAGTTATGATAAAGAAGTTATCCCACTTTTAACCGAAGTGATTCCAGTTTGCCCTATTTGGAGATTTAGCAATTTCTTCTTGATACTAATAAAACAAGAATGAACCATGATGTAAGAAGCTTGATACTAATAAAAAAAGAATGAACCATGATGTAAGAATCACACTGAAGTTGAATCAAGATCATAGGAGTTATGATGAACAAGTTATCCCACTTTTAACCGAAGTGACTTCAGTTTACCCTGTTTGGAGATTTGGCAATTTCTTCTTGATTATAATCAAACCAGAATGAATCAAGATGTAAGAACCTTTATTTGTACTTATAAATCAGTGGATAGTCATCCTGAAGTTGAATAAATATCATAGGAGTTATGATGAAGATGTTATTCCACTTTTATCTGAAGTGATTCCAGTTTATCATGTTTGGAGATTTGACAATTTCTTCTTGATTTTAATCAAACTAGAATGAATCAAGATGTAAGAATATTGATTTGGACTCATAAATCAGTTTTTAATCATCCTGAAGTTGAATCAATATCATTGGACTTATGATGAAGAAGTTATCCCACTTTTAACCGAAGTGATTCCAGTTTGCCCTGTTTGGAGATTTGACAATTTATTCTTGATACTAATAAACTCAGAATGAATCACGATGTAAGAAGATTGATTTGGACACATAAATCAGTGTAGAACCACCCTGAAGTTGAAGCAAGATCATAGGAGTTATGATGAAGAAGTTATCCCACTTTTAACCGAAGTGATTCCAGTTTGCCATATTTGGAGAGTTGGCAATTTCTTCTTGATACTAATAAAACCCGAATGAATCACGATGTAAGAAGCTTGATTTAAACTCATAAATCAGTGTAGAATCATCCTGAAGTTGAATCAATATCATTGGACTTATGATGAAGAAGTTATCCCACTTTTAACCGAAGTGACTCCAGTTTACCCTGTTTGGAGATTTGGCAATTTCTTCTTGATTCTAATCAAACCAGAATGAATCAAGATGTAAGAAGCTTTATTTGGACTAAGAAATCAGTTTAGAATCACCCTGAATTTGAATCAAGATCATAGGAGTTATGATGAAGAAGTTATCCCACTTTTAACCGAAGTGATCCCAGTTAATCATGTTTGGAGATTTGGAAATTTCTTCTTGATTCTAATCAAACCAGAATGAATCAAGACGTAAGAAGCTTTATTTGGACTCATAAATCAGTGTAGAATCATCCTGAAGTTGAATCAATATCATTGGAGTTATGATGAAGAAGTTATCCCACTTTTAACCGAAGTGACCCCAGTTTACCTTGTTTGGAGATTTGGCAATTTCTTCTTGATTCTAATCAAACAAGAATGAATCAAGATGTAAGAATCTTTATTTGGACTCACAAATCAGGGTATAATCACCCTGAAGTTGAATCAATATCATTGGAGTTATGATGAAGATGTTATCCCACTTTTAACCGAAGTGATTCCAGTTTGCTCTGTTTGGAGAATTGGCAATTTCTTCTTGATACTAATAAAACCAGAATGAATCACGATGTAAGAATTTTGATTTGGACTCATAAATCAGTGTAGAATCACCCTGAAGTTGAATCAATATCATAGGAGTTATGGTGAAGAAGTTATGCCACTATTAACCGAAGTGACTCCAGTTTAACATGTTTGGAGATTTAGCAATTTCTTCTTGATTCTGATCAAACCAGGATGAATCAAGATGTAAGAAGCTTTATTTGGACTCATAAATCAGTGGATAATCACCCTGAAGTTGAATCAATATCATAGGAGTTATGATGAAGATGTTATTCCACTTTTCACCGAAGTGATTCCAGTTTATCCTGTTTGAAGATTTGGCAATTTCTTCTTGATTCTAATCAAACCAGAATGAATCAAGATGTAAGAAGCTTATTTGAACTCATAAATCAGTGGATAATCACCCTGAAGTTGAATCAATATCATAGGAGTTAGGATGAAGATGTTATTCCACTTTTAACCGAAGTGATTCCAGTTTACCCTGTTTGGAGATTTGGCAATTTCTTCTTGATTCTAATCAAACCAGAATGAATAAAGATGTAAGGAGATTTATTTGGACTTATAAATCAGCTTAGAATCACCCTGAATTTGAATCAAGATCATAGGAGTTATGATGAAGAAGTTATCCCACTTTTAACCGAAGTGACTCCAGTTTACCCTGTTTGGAGATTTGGCAATTTCTTCTTGATTCTAAGCAAACCAGAATGAATCAAGATGTAAGAAGCTTTATTTGGAATCATAAATCAGTGTATAATCAACCTGAATTTGAATAAATATCATTGGAGTTATGATGAAGAAGTTATCTCACTTTTAACCGAAGTGATTCCATTTTGCCCTGTTTGGAGAGTTGGGAATTTCTTCTTGATACTAATATAACCAGAATGAATCACGATGTAAGAAGCTTGATTTGGACTCATAAATCAGTGTAGAATCATCCTGAAGTTGAATCAATATCAATATCATTAAACTTATGATGAATAAGTTATCCCACTTTTAACTGAAGTGACTTTAGTTTACCCTGTTTGGAGATTTGACAATTTCTTCTTGATTCTAATCAAACCAGAATGAATTAAGATGTAAAAAGCTTTATTTGGACTCATAAATCAGTGGATAATCACCCTGAGTTGAATCAATATCATAGAAGTTATGATGAAGATGTTATTCCACTTTTAACCGAAGTGACTCCAGTTTATCCTGTTTGGAGATTTGATAATTTCTTCTTGGTTCTAATCAAAACAGAATGAATCAAGATGTAAGAATCTTGATTTGGAATCATAAATCAATTTTTAATCATCCTGAAGTTGAATCAATATCATTGGACTTATGATGAAGAAGTTATCCCACTTTTAACCGAAGTGATTCCAGTTAACCCTGTTTGGAGATTTGGCAATTTATTCTTGATTCTAATAAAACCAGAATGAATCACGATGTAAGAAGCTTGATTTGGACTCTTTAATCAGTGTAGAATCACCCTGAAGTTGGATCAAGATCATAGGAGTTATGATGAAGAATTTATCCCACTTTTAGCCAAAGTGATTCCAGTATACCTGTTTGGAGATTTGGCAATTTCTTCTTGATTCTAATCAAACCAGAATAAATCAAGACGTAAGAAGCTTGAATTTGGACTCATAAATCAGTTTAGAAACATCTTGAAGTTGAATCAATATCATTGGAGTTATGATGAAGAAGTTATCCTACTTTTAACCGAAGTGATTCCAGTTTGCCATGTTTGGAGAGTTGGCAATTTCTTCTTGATACTAATAAAACCAGAATGAATAACGATGTAAGAAGATTGATTTGGAATAATTAATCAGTGTAGAATCACCCTGAAGTTGGATCAAGATCATAGGAGTTATGATGAAGAAGTTATCCCACTTTTAACCAAAGTAATTCCAGTATACCTGTTTAGAGATTTGGCAATTTCTTCTTGATTCTAATCAAACCAGAATGAATCAAGACGTAAGAAGCTTGATTATTGACTCATAAATCAGTTTACAATCATCCTGAAGTTGAATCAATATCATTGGAGTTATGATGAAGAAGTTATCCTACTTTTAACCGAAGTGATTCCAGTTTGCCCTGTTTGTAGAGTTGGAAATTACTTCTTGATACTAATAAAACCAGAATGAATCACGATGTAAGAAGCTTGATTTGGACTCATAAATCAGTTTAGAATCACCCTGAATTTGAATCAAGATCATAGGAGTTATGATGAAGAAGTTATCCCACTTTTAACCGAAGTGATACCAGTTTGCCCTGTTTGGAGAGTTGGCAATTTCTTCTTGATAGTAATAAAACCAGAATGAATCACGATGTAAGAAGCTTGATTTGAACTCATAAATCAGGTCAGAATCATCCTGAATTTGAATAAAGATCATAGGAGTTATGATGAAGAAGTTGTCCCACTTTTAACCGAAGTGACTCTAGTTTACCATGTTTGGAGATTTGGCACTTTATTCTTGATTCTAATCAAACCAGAATGAATCAAGATGTAAGAATCTTTATTTGGACTCATAAATCAGTGGATAATCACCCTGAAGTTGAATCAATATCATTGGAGTTATGATGAAGAAGTTATCCCACTTTTAACCGAAGTGATTCCAGTTTGCCTTGTTTGGAGACTTGACAATTTCTTCTTGATACTAATAAAACCAGAATTAATCACGATGCAAGAAGCTTGATTTGGACTAATAAATCATTTTAGAATCACCCTGAATTTGAATCAAGATCATAGGAGTTATGATGAAGAAGTTATCCCACTTTTAACTAAAGTGATTCCAGTTTACCTTGTTTGGAGAGTTGGCAATTTCTTCTTGATTCTAATCAAACCAAAATGAATCAAGACGTAAGAAGCTTGATTATTGACTCATAAATCAGTTTACAATCATCCTGAAGTTGAATCAATATCATTGGAGTTATGATGAAGAAGTTATCCTACTTTTAACCGAAGTGATTCCAGTTTGCCCTGTTTGTAGAGTTGGAAATTACTTCTTGATACTAATAAAACCAGAATGAATCACGATGTAAGAAGCTTGATTTGGACTCATAAATCAGTTTAGAATCACCCTAAATTTGAATCAAGATCATAGGAGTTATGATGAAGAAGTTATCCCACTTTTAACCGAAGTGATACCAGTTTGCCCTGTTTGGAGAGTTGGCAATTTCTTCTTGATAGTAATAAAACCAGAATGAATCACGATGTAAGAAGCTTGATTTGAACTCATAAATCAGGTCAGAATCATCCTGAATTTGAATAAAGATCATAGGAGTTATGATGAAGAAGTTGTCCCACTTTTAACCGAAGTGACTCTAGTTTACCATGTTTGGAGATTTGGCACTTTATTCTTGATTCTAATCAAACCAGAATGAATCAAGATGTAAGAATCTTTATTTGGACTCATAAATCAGTGGATAATCACCCTGAAGTTGAATCAATATCATTGGAGTTATGATGAAGAAGTTATCCCACTTTTAACCGAAGTGATTCCAGTTTGCCTTGTTTGGAGACTTGGCAATTTCTTCTTGATACTAATAAAACCAGAATTAATCACGATGCAAGAAGCTTGATTTGGACTAATAAATCATTTTAGAATCACCCTGAATTTGAATCAAGATCATAGGAGTTATGATGAAGAAGTTATCCCACTTTTAGCCGAAGTGATTCCAGTTTACCTTGTTTGGAGAGTTGGCAATTTCTTCTTGATTCAAATCAAAACAGAATGAATCACGACGTAAGAAGCTTGATTTTGACTAATAAATCAGTTTAGAATCACCCTGAATTGATTCAAGATCATAGGAGTTATGATGAAGAAGTTATCCCACTTTTAACCGAAGTGACTCCAATTTACCTGTTTGGAGATTTGGCAATTTCTTCTTGATTCTAATCAAACCAGAATGAATCAAGACGTAAGAAGCTTGATTTTGGACTAATAAATCAGTTTAGAATCATCCTGAAGTTGAATCAATATCATTGGAGTTATGATGAAGATGTTATTCCACTTTTAACCGAAGTGATTCCAGTTTACCCTGTTTGGAGATTTGGCAATTTCTTCTTGATTCTAATCAAACCAGAATGAATCAAGATGTAAGAAGCTTTATTTGGACTCATAAATCAGTGGATAATCACCCTGAAGTTGAATCAATATCATAGGAGTTATGATGAAGATGTTATTCAACTTTTAACCGAAGTGATTCCAGTTTGCCCTATTTGGAGATTTGGCAATTTCTTCTTGATACTAATAAAACCAGAATGAATCACGATGTAAGAAGCTTGATTTGGACTCATAAATCAGTGTAGAACCACCCTGAAGTTGAATCAAGATCATAGGAGTTATGATGAAGAAATTATCCCACTTTTAACCGAAGTGACTCCAGTTTACCCTGTTTGGAGATTTGGCAATTTCTTCTTGATTCTATTCAGATCAGAACGAATCAAGATGTAAGAAGCTTTATTTGGAATCA
Source organism: Moricandia moricandioides (assembly GCA_905132885.1). Classification (NCBI taxonomy): domain Eukaryota; kingdom Viridiplantae; phylum Streptophyta; class Magnoliopsida; order Brassicales; family Brassicaceae; genus Moricandia; species Moricandia moricandioides. The sequence continues at coordinate 11,939 of CAJHQQ010004524.1, read as the reverse complement.
TTTATCAGTGGATAATCACCCTGAAGTTGAATCAATATCATAGGAGTTATGATGAAGATGTTATTCCACTTTTAACCGAAGTGATTCCAGTTTACCCTGTTTGGAGATTTGGCAATTTCTTCTTGATTCTAATCAAACCAGAATGAATCAAGATGTAAGAATATTGATTTGGACTCATAAATAAGTTTAGAATCATCCTGAAGTTGAATAAATATCATTGGACTTATGATGAAGAAGTTATTCCACTTTTAACAGAAGTGATCCCAGTTAACCCTGTTTGGAGATTTGGCAATTTATTCTTGATTCTAATCAAAACAGAATGAATCACGATATAAGAAGCTTGATTTGGACTCATTAATCAGTGTAGAATCACCCTGAAGCTGAATCAATATCATTGGAGTTATGATAAAGAAGTTATCCCACTTTTAACCGAAGTGATTCCAGTTTGCCCTATTTGGAGATTTGGCAATTTCTTCTTGATACTAATAAAACAAGAATGAACCATGATGTAAGAAGCTTGATACTAATAAAACAAGAATGAACCATGATGTAAGAATCACACTGAAGTTGAATCAAGATCATAGGAGTTATGATGAAGAAATTATCCCAGTTTTAACCGAAGTGACTTCAGTTTACCCTGCTTGGAGATTTGGCAATTTCTTCTTGATTCTAATCAAACCAGAATAAATCAAGATGTAATAACCTTTATTTGAACTTATAAATCAGTGGATAATCATCCTGAAGTTGAATAAATATCATAGGAGTGATGATGAAGATGTTATTCCACTTTTATCCGAAGTGATTCCAGTTTATCCTGTTTGGAGATTTGGCAATTTCTTCTTGATTCTAATCAAAACAGAATGAATCAAGATGTAAGAATATTGATTTGGACTCATAAATCATTTTTTAATCATCCTGAAATTGAATCAATATCATTGGACTTATGATGAAGAAGTTATCCCACTTTTAACCGAAGTGATTTCAGTTTGCCATGTTTGGAGATTTGACAATTTATTCTTGATACTAATAAAACCAGAATGAATCACTATGTAAGAAGATTGATTTGGAAACATAAATCAGTGTAGAACCACCCTGAAGTTGAAGCAAGATCATAGGAGTTATGATGAAGAAGTTATCCCACTTTTAACCGAAGTGATTCCAGTTTGCCATGTTTGGAGAGTTGGCAATTTCTTCTTGATACTAATAAAACCTGAATGAATCACGAAGTAAGAAGCTTGATTTAAACTCATAAATCAGTGTAGAATCATCCTGAAGTTGAATCAATATCATTGGACTTATGATGAAGAAGTTATCCCACTTTTAACCGAAGTGACTCCAGTTTACCCTGTTTGGAGATTTGGCAATTTCTTCTTGATTCTAATCAAACCAGAATGAATCAAGATGTAAGAAGCTTTATTTGGACTAAGAAATCAGTTTAGAATCTCCCTGAATTTGAATCAATATCATTGGAGTTATGATGAAGAAGTTATCCTACTTTTAACCGAAGTGATTCCAGTTTGCCCTGTTTGGAGAGTTGGCAATTTCTTCTTGATACTAATAAAACCAGAATGATTAACGATGTAAGATGCTTGATTTGAACTTATAAATCAGGTCATAATCATCTTGAATTTGAATCAAGATCATAGGAGTTATGATGAAGAAGTTGTCCCACTTTTAACCGAAGTGACTCCAGTTTACCTTGTTCGGAGATTTGGCACTTTATTCTTGATTCTAATCAAACCAGAATGAATCAAGATGTAAGAAGCTTTATTTGGACTCAAAAATCAGTGGATAATCACCCTGAAGTTGAATCAATATCATTGGAGTTATGATGAAGAAGTTATCCCACTTTTAACCGAAGTGATTCCAGTTTGCCTTGTTTGGAGACTTGGCAATTTCTTCTTGATACTAATAAAACCAGAATTAATCACGACGTAAGAAGCTTGATTTTGACTCATAAATCAGTTAGAATCACCCTGAATTGATTCAAGATCATAGGAGTTATGATGAAGAAGTTATCCCACTTTTAACCGAAGTGACTCCAATTTACCTGTTTGGAGATTTGGCAATTTCTTCTTGATTCTAATCAAACCAGAATGAATCAAGACTTAAGAAGCTTGATTTTGGACTAATAAATCAGTTTATAATCATCCTGAAGTTGAATCAATATCATTGGAGTTATGATGAAGATGTTATTCCACTTTTAACCGAAGTGATTCCAGTTTACCCTGTTTGGAGATTTGACAATTTCTTCTTGATTCTAATCAAACCAGAATGAATAAAGATGTAAGAAGCTTTATTTGGACTCATAAATCAGTGGATAATCACCCTGAAGTTGAATCAATATCATAGGAGTTATGATGAAGATGTTATTCCACTTTTAGCAGAAGTGATTCCAGTTTACCATGTTTGGAGAGTTTGCAATTTCTTCTTGATACTAACAAAACCAGAATGAATCACGATGTAAGAAGCTTGATTTGGACTCATAAATCAGTGTAGAATCATCCTGAAGTTGAATCAATAGCATTGGACTTATGATGAAGAAGTTATCCCACTTTTAACTGAAGTGATTCCAGTTTATCATGTTCGGAGATTTGACAATTTCTTCTTGATTCTAATCAAACAAGAATGAATCAAGACGTAAGAAGCTTGATTTTGGACTAATAATTCAGTTTAGAATCATCCTGAAGTTGAATCAATATCATAGGAGTTATGATGAAGAAGTTATCCCACTTTTAACCGAAGTGATTCCATTTTGCCATGTTTGGAGAGTTGGAAATTTCTTCTTGATACTAATAAAACCAGAATGAATCACGATGTAAGAAGCTTGATTTGGACTCATAAATCAGTTTAGAATCACCCTGAATTTGAATTAAGTTCATAGGAGTTATGATGAAGAAGTTATCCCACTTTTAACCGAAGTGATTCTAGTTTGTCCTGTTTGGAGAGTTGGCAATTTCTTCTTGATACTAATAAAACCAGAATGAATCACGATGTAAGAAGCTTGATTTGGACTCATTAATCAGTGTAGAATCACCCTGAAGTTGGATCAAGATCATAGGAGTTATGATGAAGAAGTTATCCCACTTTTAACCAAAGTGATTCCAGTATACCTGTTTAGAGATTTGGCAATTTCTTCTTGATTCTAATCAAACCAGAATGAATCAAGACGTAAGAAGCTTGATTTTTGACTCATAAATCAGTTTAGAATCATCCTGAAGTTGAATCAATATCATTGGAGTTATGATGAAGAAGTTATCCTACTTTTAACCGAAGTGATTCCAGTTTGCCCTGTTTGGAGAGTTGGAAATTACTTCTTGATACTAATAAAACCAGAATCAATCACGATGTAAGAAGCATGATTTGGACTCATAAATCAGTTTAGAATCACCCTGAATTTGAATCAAGATCATAGGAGTTATGATGAAGAAGTTATCCCACTTTTAACCGAAGTGATTCCAGTTTGCCCTGTTTGGAGAGTTGGCAATTTCTTCTTGATACTAATAAAACCAGTATGAATCACGATGTAAGAAGCTTGATTTGGACTCATAAATTACTTTAGAATCACCCTGAATTTGAATCAAGATCATAGGAGTTATGATGAACAAGTTATCCCACTTTTAACCGAAGTGACTCCAGTTTACCCTGTTTGGAGATTTGGCAATTTCTTCTTGATTCTAATCAAACCAGAATGAATCAAGACGTAAGAAGCTTGATTTTGGACTCATAAATCAGTTTAGAATCATCCTGAAGTTGAATCAATATCATTGGAGTTATGATGAAGAAGTTATCCTACTTTTAACCGAAGTGATTCCAGTTTGCCCTGTTTGGAGAGTTGGAAATTACTTCTTGATAATAATAAAACCAGAATGAATCACGATGTAAGAAGCTTGATTTGGACTCATAAATCAGTTTAGAATCACCCTGAATTTGAATCAAGATCATAGGAGTTATGATGAAGAAGTTATCCCACTTTTAACCGAAGTGATTCCAGTTTGCCCTGTTTGGAGAGTTGGTAATTTCTTCTTGATACTAATAAAACCAGTATGAATCACGATGTAAGAAGCTTGATTTGGACTCATAAATTAATTTAGAATCACCCTGAATTTGAATCAATATCATAGGAGTTAGGATGAAGATGTTATTCCACTTTTAACCGAAGTGACTCCAGTTTACCCTGTTTGGAGATTTGGCAATTTCTTCTTGATTCTAATCAAACCAGAATGAATCAAGACGTAAGAAGCTTGATTTTGGACTCATAAATCAGTTTAGAATCATCCTGAAGTTGAATCAATATCATTAGAGTTATAATGAAGAAGTTATCCTACTTTTAACCGAAGTGATTCCAGTTTGCCCTGTTTGGAGAGTTGGAAATTACTTCTTGATACTAATAAAACCAGAATGAATCACGATGTAAGAAGCTTGATTTGGACTCATAAATCAGCTTAGAATCACCCTGAATTTGAATCAAGATCATAGGAGTTATGATGAAGAAGTTATCCCACTTTTAACCGAAGTGATTCCAGTTTGCCCTGTTTGGAGAGTTGGCAATTTCTTCTTGATATTAATAAAACCAGTATGAATCACGATGTAAGAATCTTGATTTGGATTAATAAATCAGTTTAGAATCACCCTGAATTTGAATCAAGATCATAGGAGTTATGATGAAGAAGTTATCCCTCTTTTAGCCGAACTGATTCCAGTTTACCCTGTTTGGAGAGTTGGCAATTTCTTCTTGATTCAAATCAAACCAGAATGAATCACGACGTAAGAAGCTTGATTTTGACTCATAAATAAGTTAGAATCACCCTGAATTGATTCAAGATCATAGGAGTTATGATGAAGAAGTTATCCCACTTTTAACCGAAGTGACTCCAATTTACCTGTTTGGAGATTTGGCAATTTCTTCTTGATTCTAATCAAACAAGAATGAATCAAGACGTAAGAAGCTTGATTTTGGACTAATAAATCAGTTTAGAATCATCCTGAAGTTGAATCAATATCATTGGAGTTATGATGAAGATGTTATTCCACTTTTAACCGAAGTGATTCCAGTTTACCCTGTTTGGAGATTTGGCAATTTCTTCTTGATTCTAATCAAACCAGAATGAATAAAAATGTAAGAAGCTTTATTTGGACTCATAAATCAGTGTAGAATCACCCTGAAGTTGAATCAAGATCATAGGAGATATGATGAAGATGTTTTCCCACTTTTTACCGAAGTGACTCCAGTTTACCCTGTTTGGAGATTTGGCAATTTATTCTTGATACTAATAAAACCAGAATGAATCACGATGTAAGAAGCTTGATTTGGACTCATTAATCAGTGTAGAATCACCCTGAAGTTGGATCAAGATCATAGGAGTTATGATGAAGAAGTTATCCCACTTTTAACCAAAGTGATTCCAGTATACCTGTTTAGAGATTTGGTAATTTCTTCTTGATTCTAATCAAACCAGAATGAATCAAGACGTAAGAAGCTCGATTTTTGACTCATAAATCAGTTTAGAATCATCCTGAAGTTGAATCAATATCATTGGAGTTATGATGAAGAAGTTATCCTACTTTTAACCGAAGTGATTCCAGTTTGCCCTTTTTGGAGAGTTGGAAATTACTTCTTGATACTAATAAAACCAGAATGAATCACGATGTAAGAAGCTTGATTTGGACTCATAAATCAGTTTAGAATCATCCTGAAGTTGAATCAATATCATAGGAGTTATGATGAAGATGTTATTCCACTTTTAAACGAAGTGACTGCAGTTTACCCTGTTTGGAGATTTGACAATTTCTTCTTGATTCTAATCAAACCAGAATGAATCAAGATATAAGAAGCTTTATTTGGACTAAGAAATCAGTTTAGAATCACCCTGAATTTGAATCAATATCATTGGAGTTATGATGAAGAAGTTATCCTACTTTTAACCGAAGTGTTTCCAGTTTGCCCTGTTTCGAGAGTTGGCAATTTCTTCTTGATACTAATAAAACCAGAATGAATCACGATGTAAGAAGCTTGATTTGGACTCATAAATCAATTTAGAATCACCCTGAATTTGAATCAAGATCATAGGAGTTATGATGAAGAAGTTATCCCACTTTTAACCGAAGTGATTCCAGTTTGCCCTGTTTGGAGAGTTGGCAATTTCGTCTTGATACTAATAAAACCAGAATGAATAACGATGTAAGAAGCTTGATTTGAACTCATAAATCAGGTAAGAATCATCCTGAATTTGAATAAAGATCATAGGAGTTATGATGAAGAAGGTGTCCCACTTTTAACCGAAGTGACTCCAGTTTACCCTGTTTGGAGATTTGGCACTTTATTCTTGATTCTAATCAAACCAGAATGAATCAAGATGTAAGAAGCTTTATTAGGACTCATAAATCAGTGGATAATCACCCTGAAGTTGAATCAATATCATTGGAGTTATGATGAAGAAGTTATCCCACTTTTAACCGAAGTGATTCCAGTTTGCCTTGTTTGTAGACTTGGCAATTTCTTCTTGATACTAATAAAACCAGAATTAATCACGATGTAAGAAGCTTGATTTGGACTCATTAATCAGTGTAGAATCACCCTGAAGTTGGATCAAGATCATAGGAGTTATGATGAAGAAGTTATCCCACTTTTAACCAAAGTGATTCCAGTATACCTGTTTAGAGATTTGGCAATTTCTTCTTGATTCTAATCAAACCAGAATGAATCAAGACGTAAGAAGCTTGATTTTTGACTCATAAATCAGTTTAGAATCATCCTGAAGTTGAATCAATATCATTGGAGTTATGATGAAGAAGTTATCCTACTTTTAACCGAAGTGATTCCAGTTTGCCCTGTTTGGAGAGTTGGAAATTACTTCTTGATACTAATAAAACCAGAATCAATCACGATGTAAGAAGCATGATTTGGACTCATAAATCAGTTTAGAATCACCCTGAATTTGAATCAAGATCATAGGAGTTATGATGAAGAAGTTATCCCACTTTTAACCGAAGTGATTCCAGTTTGCCATGTTTGGAGAGTTGGCAATTTCTTCTTGATACTAATAAAACCAGTATGAATCACGATGTAAGAAGCTTGATTTGGACTAATAAATCATTTTAGAATCACCCTGAATTTGAATCAAGATCATAGGAGTTATGATGAAGAAGTTATCCCACTTTTAGCCGAAGTGATTCCAGTTTACCTTGTTTGGAGAGTTGGCAATTTCTTCTTGATTCAAATCAAACAAGAATGAATCACGACGTAAGAAGCTTGATTTTGACTCATAAATCAGTTTAGAATCACCCTGAATTGATTCAAGATCATAGGAGTTATGATGAAGAAGTTATCCCACTTTTAACCGAAGTGACTCCAATTTACCTGTTTGGAGATTTGGCAATTTCTTCTTGATTCTAATTAAACCAGAATGAATCAAGACGTAAGAAGCTTGATTTTGGACTAATAAATCAGTTTAGAATCATCCTGAAGTTGAATCAATATCATTGGAGTTATGATGAAGATGTTATTCCACTTTTAACCGAAGTGATTCCAGTTTACCCTGTTTGGAGATTTGGCAATTTCTTCTTGATTCTAATCAAACCAGAATGAATCAAGATGTAAGAAGCTTTATTTGGACTCATAAATCAGTGGATAATCACCCTGAAGTTGAATCAATATCATAGGAGTTATGATGAAGATGTTATTCCACTTTTAACCGAAGTGATTCCAGTTTACCATGTTTGGAGAGTTTGCAATTTCTTCTTGATACTAACAAAACCAGAATGAATCACGATGTAAGAAGCTTGATTTGGACTCATAAATCAGTGTAGAATCATCCTGAAGTTGAATCAATAGCATTGGACTTATGATGAAGAAGTTATCCCACTTTTAACTGAAGTGATTCCAGTTTACCATGTTTGGAGATTTGACAATTTCTTCTTGATTCTAATCAAACAAGAATGAATCAAGACGTAAGAAGCTTGATTTTGGACTAATAATTCAGTGTAGAATCATCCTGAAGTTGAATCAATATCATAGGAGTTATGATGAAGAAATTATCCCACTTTTAACCGAAGTGATTCCATTTTGCCCTAATTGGAGAGTTGGAAATTTCTTCTTGATACTAATAAAACCAGAATGAATCACGATGTAAGAACCTTGATTTGGACTCATAAATCAGTTTAGAATCACCCTGAATTTGAATTAAGATCATAGGAGTTATGATGAAGAAGTTATCCCACTTTTAACCGAAGTGATTCCAGTTTGTCCTGTTTGGAGAGTTGGCAATTTCTTCTTGATACTAATAAAACCAGAATGAATCACGATGTAAGAAGCTTGATTTGGACTCATTAATCAGTGTAGAATCACCCTGAAGTTGGATCAAGATCATAGGAGTTATGATGAAGAAGTTATCCCACTTTTAACCAAAGTGATTCCAGTATACCTGTTTAGAGATTTGGCAATTTCTTCTTGATTCTAATCAAACCAGAATGAATCAGGACTTAATAACCTTGATTTTTGACTCATAAATCAGCTTAGAATCATCCTGAAGTGGAATCAATATCATTGGAGTTATGATGAAGAAGTTATCCTACTTTTAACCGAAGTGATTCCAGTTTACCCTGTTTGGAGAGTTGGAAATTACTTCTTGATACTAATAAAACCAGAATGAATCACGATGTAAGAAGATTGATTTGGACTCATAAATCAGTTTAGAATCACCCTGAATTTGAATCAAGATCATAGGAGTTATGATGAAGAAGTTATCCCACTTTTAACCGAAGTGATTCCAGTTTGCCATGTTTGGAGAGTTGGCAATTTCTTCTTGATACTAATAAAACCAGTATGAATCACGATGTAAGAAGCTTGATTTGGACTCATAAATTACTTTAGAATCACCCTGAATTTGAATCAAGATCATAGGAGTTATGATGAACAAGTTATCCCACTTTTAACCGAAGTGACTCCAGTTTACCCTGTTTGGAGATTTGGCAATTTCTTCTTGATTCTAATCAAACCAGAATGAATCAAGACGTAAGAAGCTTTATTTTGGACTCATAAATCAGTTTAGAATCATCCTGAAGTTGAATCAATATCATTGGAGTTATGATGAAGTTATCCCACTTTTAACCGAAGTGATTCCAGTTTGCCTTGTTTGGAGAGATGACAATTTCTTCTTGATACTAATAAAACCAGAATTAATCACGATGTAAGAAGCTTGATTTGGAGTAATAAATCAGTTTAGAATCACCCTGAATTTGAATCAAGATCATAGGAGTTATGATGAAGAAGTTATCCCACTTTTTGCCGAAGTGATTCTAGTTTACCCTGGCTTGACAAGGTGCTCTAGTCCAGGAGGTGGTCTCATGTAGACTTCATGATGTAACCATGGCCGAGCCAGCTGATCATCAAACAAAGGACAAACCAGGATGGAAGAAAAGCGAGCATACTGAGCTAACACCAGCTGATGTGATTGTGACTGAGCTAAATGACCTGGATGAGCTAAGTGACACTACCTTAGAGTTGAATGAGAGTGACACTGAAGCTGCCATGGACCTAGCTGGACAAGTGATTTTTGGCCCAAAAAAGAAGATGGATCAGATTTGTTTCTCTCAGCCCAAAAGAAGTTCAAACCCAAAGTTAAGGATCCATTATCTCTTTCTGATGAATCAGCCACGAAATTCAAGTCCAAGAAACGATTTGGATGTGTTTTGGATCAAGTTTCCCAAGAAGAAGTATTGCAGCCCATGGAGAGTTCATAACAAATTCATTATGGGTCTGTTTCATGCCAAATTCGACCAGCCTTTTCTTCAGTCCATTTCAAGCCCATTCTCACCAAGAATACCAAGAGGGAGTCAGAAAGAAAGTCAAGGTCGTGGTCAGGCAAAGAGACATTCAACAATAACCTTATTCTGGTTCAAAATCAAGTCTACATTCCTAGTTTCTAAGTTTTCTTATTTTCTGCACTTGTCTTTTGGTTTCCACATCTTTTGTAACCTATATAAGTGTAGGCACGACCAGAATAATAGACATTCACTCTTTTTATCAAAAACTTTTCCAGAAAGCTTGTGAATCCTATGTTCATCTTTGAACACTGATTGCTAAAGAGTTCATTCTCTGATTGCAAAACTTGTCTTTTGTTGAACCAAATAAGAGATGGGATTATGATCTATGAATGGAGAGTGAGGAATGCTGAGGAAATGAGGAGTAATGGAGTTAGGGTGTCTGTACAGAATCCGTACAAGGCCGTACAAGTTGGCCGTACAACCATTAGTCGACCAAAAGCAAGTTTGGGTCGACCAAAGTTACCCGGGTGAAAACTAGAGAAGTTACCTTGCCGCGGATAAGCTTTCCTTCTTCTCCTCCGTGTGTCTACGTGCACTGAACCTTAGGGATAAGGTTACTCCGCGTCTGGACAGGCTGGCTAAAGCATCTGGTCAAGATGCCAAAGGAATCAAGCATGTGAAGCTCCTCGTCCAAGCATTTCAAACCAGGCGCGCCTAAAGCCTTGACTACACACGCTTAGGTTGAAACACTTCAATTCCAAGGAAATACTTGAGTTCTCCAAGATCCAAACACTTCAATTCCAAGATCCAAACACTTCAACTTGAGTTCTCCAAGATCCTTGGATCTAAACACTTCAATTCCAAGGAAATACTTGAGTTCTCCAAGATCCTTGATGTCAAACACTGATTTTAGGAATGCCTTAGTGGCCTGGATCTCTTCTTTGTTGCTTCCTGTGATGATAATATCATCCACATATATCAGGATAACAACGATACCTTTTGGACTAGTAAGTGTGAAGAGAGTATGATCAGCTTCTGACTTCCTAAACCCTCTTCCATTCAGTGTGGTGCTTAGCTTGTGATACCAATCCCTTGGTGATTGCTTCAAACCATAGATTGCTTTCTTCAGCCTCAACACATTCCCTGGCTTGACCAAATGTTCTAGACCAGGAGGAGGATGCATGTAGACCTCATCTTCTAACTCTCCTTGCAGAAAAGCATTCTTCACATCCATTTGCCACAAATCCCACTCCATGTTAGTAGCAATTGAGAAAATGATCCTAATGGTGTGAAGTTTTGATACTGGTGCAAAGGTATCAATATAATCCTCTCCATATGTCTGAGTAAATCCTCTTGCTACCAGCCTTGTCTTGCCGCCTCTCCACCTTTCCATTAGCTAGGTACTTGATTGTGAAAATCCATCTGCTTGTTACTGCCTTCTTGCCTTTGGGAAGCTCAGCTTCATACCAAGTATCATTGACTATCATTGCATTAGCCTCATTACCAACAAAATTTCTCCACTCTTCATGCTCCATAGCTTCTTCATATGACCTTGGGATATACTCCTGATCCAATTCACCAATGAACACCTGATGTTCTTGAGGATACTGAGCTAAAGAGCACACTGCTCGTATAGGATGAGCTACTGCATGGGAGTTGAAGTAAACCCTTGTGTTTATCCAATTTGAAGGATCCTTTCTCAGCCTTGTGCTTCTCCTAAAAGGCTGAACTGCTTCGGTTCTTCTTCCTTATCAGATTCTGTTTCATCATTCTGGTTCCCTGGTTCTTGTTGTGTTTGTTGCCTTTCATCCTGATCATGAGTTTCTTGTTGAGTCCCCCCTTCAGGATCAGGATGGATAGCTTCATCAACCCCATCTTCATCAACTACAGCTTCTGGACCAGGTGCAGCTTCAGGAGAATTCATTCTTGTTTCCTGATTTACATGAGGCATGTCAATACCAAGACTCTCCATTATGATCTTGAGGTTTGTGGCTTTCTCTGATGCTTGAGTTAAATCCTTCAAATCATCCCAACTTTATCCTCATAGTATCCCTTTGTCTCCACAAACTTCACATCTCTTGATATTAAAACCCTTCTTGACACTGGATCATAGCACTTATAACCCTTTTGAGTTGAAGAGTAGCCAATGAACATAGCTTTTGAGCTTTTAGCAT
>CAJHQQ010004523.1:0-27049 GCA_905132885.1 Moricandia moricandioides | reverse complement strand
TAGATTGTGTGTGCCTAATTGTTCTTTGAGAGATCTTTTTGTCAGGGAATCCCATGGGGGCAGTCTAATGGGACACTTTGGGATTGCCAAGACCTTGAAAGTTTTACAGGATCACTTCTATTGGCCGCACATGAAGAGAGATGTGGAGAGAATATGTGGAAGGTGTGCTACTTGCAAGCATGCCAAGTCCCAAGTTCAAAACCAGGGTTTGTATACTCCTTTACCCATTCCACACCATCCCTGGAATGACATCTCCATGGATTTTATTGTTGGTTTGCCTAGAACTAGGACTGGAAAGGATTCTATCTTTGTTGTTGTTGATAGGTTCTCTAAGATGGCACATTTCATAGCATGTCACAAGACTGATGATGCATTACATGTAGCTAACTTGTTCTTTAAGGAGGTTGTACGTTTGCATGGCATGCCTAGAACCATAGTTTCTGATAGGGACACTAAGTTTCTTAGCTACTTTTGGAAGACACTTTGGTCTAAGTTAGGCACTAAGCTATTGTTCTCTACTACATGTCATCCACAAACTGATGGGCAAACTGAGGTAGTTAATAGGACATTAGGAACACTCCTGCGTGCATTCATTAGAAAGAACCTAAGAACATGGGAAGAATACTTGCCACATTGTGAATTTGCATACAATCATGCTATGCATTCTGCTTCTAAGTATTCACCGTTTGAGATTGTTTATGGGTTCAATCCCACCTCTCCTTTGGATCTAATACCTTTACCTGAGTGTGAAAGGATAAGTCTAGATGGCAAGAAGAAAGCCGAGTTGATTCAACAGATTCATGAGAAGGCTAGACAAAACATTGAGCAGAAGACCAAGCTTTATGAGAAGCAAGCAAACAAGGGGAGACGTGTGAGGACTTTTGAAGTTGGTGACCAAGTTTGGTTGCACCTGAGGAAGGATAGGTTCCCCAACGAGAGGAAGTCCAAACTGATGCCAAGGGTTGATGGTCCCTTTGAGATCATCCACAAGATCAATGACAATGCCTACAAGCTTGATCTCCAAGGTAAGTATGATGTATCAAATAGCTTCAATGTCACTGACTTGGCTCCTTTTGTTGTAGATGGACCTGATTTGAGGACAAATCCTTTTCAAGAGGGAGGGGATGATGTGATCATGGACCGGATCACTAAGGGGGACAAGGAGTGTCTAGATGAGCCACATGAAGCCACAATGCATCAACCACTTGGTGAGGATGCTCTAGCCATTCCTGAAGGTCCCATGACTCGTTCCAGAGTCAAGAAGCTCAAGGAGAATGTTGTTGGATTACTCACTTCACATCCACAACAAGAAGGTCTTGGACAAGGTTTGATCTGAGATGTCTTGATCACCATTCAAGCCATCTCTACACCAAACTGAGTTAGTGTCTAGGCAAGACATGGGGTGCGTGCTCTTTTCCTTGCTTTTGGTTTTATCCCACGTGGTTTTCCAGGAGGAAGGTTTTTAACGAGGCCACAACTTGTCTACATATCACCTAAGTGCTATTCTCGGTCCAAGACTAATAGAAGTTGCATTTTATTTCAATTTAAACTTATAAACTATAGTTTTAGTTCTTTCCTTTTTTTATGCATTGTCGAAACCCTAGAGAGTGTGTTCTCTGGTTTCTTATTTAAAGGGTTCTCTACACCCTTATGTTATCATCCAACCTTTTCAATACAAGTTCATTCATCTTTTGCGGCTCTCTCTCTCTCTAAAAGAAGTGTGCCGAGTTTTGGTGTGTCATATCCAGAGTCTAAGGGTGTTTAGTTTGGTGTGTCATATCCAAATCATTCATCTAGGAGTATCAAGAGATCATTCATCCCTCTTGTGTCACCATTCAATCCACACGCCTTGAAGAACTTGAGTCTCTGATTCGTTCTTGCAAGGATCTATCCATCCCCATCAACCAAAGAGCATCCTAGGGACGCATCATACTAAGTTTTCTCCTTTCCAGATTGTGTATGGATTCAATCCTTTAACTCCCTTGGACTTGTTGCCATTACCTCTCAGTGAACAAGCTAATCTTGATGGCTTAGCCAAGGCCAAGTATGTTGTGTCTTTGCATGAACAGGTGAAGTAGAACATTGAGGAAAGGACAAAGGAGTATGAGAAGTATGCAAACAAGGGTAGACGGGAACTTGTTGAAAGTTTAGTGAAGAATAGGATGAAGAACACTTAAGAACAGAGGAGAAAGAGAGATATTGATCCGGGAACAAAGAGAGAGAGAGAGAGAGAGAGCTAGGGCTTTCACTCGACAGAATAGGAAGTATAGAAGGATTCTTATTTCCTTGGTTTGTTTACACTGATTTACACTCTTTAAATAGACAAGGCAAGACTAAAGAAAGTAATAAACAATGTGGGTCTGTCCGAGGGACAGTGACCTCTCACGAACGGCATCAACCCTTAAATGGGTCATGTGACTTAAACTATAAACAACTCTCAGGCTGTACTATAATATAAACTAATCCTTCCTTGTCTTGACTCTCCCCAACGGCCTTCTCAGCTCCAGACAAGTAAGTTTAAATGTTTCCTTTGCTTCCAAGGCACTCTAGGTCGAGTTAGGTAATTAGGTTATCCGTACAAGTTGTACGGACAAAGATGTCTCTTATTCTCTTCTCTTGATCTTCTTGTGATCAGCCTTCTATGTTTCTTCTGATGATCAATACTCCCCCTCAAGCTTGACCTAATGCAATGGTCAAGCTTGGAATCATGAAGAACTCCCTCATTAAAACCTCAGTATGCAAAAACCCAATGGGATAAAAACATGCTCAGGAAAAAGAGTAGAGCCTTCATGGCTATGAGTATCATGTATGATTGATGTCAATGAGGCCAAGCTTGGGGTAGATGGACTCACACACCTTGGTACTTGCAGCTTTAGTTAAGATGTCTGCAAGCTGATCTTCACTCCTAGTATAGCATGGTAATATTACTCCTTGTATTACCATTTGTCTCACTTTATGGCAATCCACCTCAATATGCTTAGTCCTCTCATGGAACACTGAGTTTGAGGCTATATGTATTGTTGCCTGGTTATCACAATGCATTGTGATGGGGTCTGTGATCTCTATTCCCAAATCTTTTAGAAGACTTTTGATCCACACCAACTCGTTTGTAAGCTTCCTCATGGCTCTATATTCTGCTTCAGCACTTGAGCATGAAACCACCTTCTGCTTCTTGCTCTTCCATGTGACTAGATTGCCTCCAATGAAGGTGCAATAACCAGTAGTTGATTTCCTATCATTCCTATCTCCTGCCCAATCAGCATCACAATATCCAACTACTTATGTATTGCCATTGCATCCCATCCATATCCCTTGGCCAGGAGCTCCACTGAGGTATCTGAGTATCCTTTCTACCATTTTCCAGTGATGAACCTTTGGTACTTGCATATGCTGGCTCACCTGGTTCACAGCAAAGCAAATGTCAGGTATGGTGATAGTTAAGTAGATAAGCTTACCCACTAGTCTTCTGTATTGTTTTGGATCATCAAACGGAGTGTCTTCATACTCCCCCTCACGCATGATTTTGTAGCCATCTTCCAATGGAGTCCTTGCTGGTCTTTCTCCAAGCATACCTGCTTCATTCAAGAGATCAAGTGTGTACTTTCTTAGGGATAAGAAGAGCCCCTCTTTAGATCGGCATACTTCTATTCCAAGAAAGTACTTTAGCTCACCCAAATCCTTAATATCAAATACAGATTTCAAGTAAGCTTTAGTGTTTTGTATACCTTCTTTGTCATTCCCTGTGATGATGATATCATCAACATACACAAGGATGACTACTATACCTTGTTGGCTATTGAGAGTGAATAGCGTATGATCTGCTTCTGATCGGTTGAATTGGTACGGCCTTGGATAGGAAGACCTCGTCCCAATCACACTTGAGGGATGATGGGTGGATCCTTGAGCCTGAGAAGCTCCAGGACGTTGTGTGATCTTCACCATAGAGCTATGGACTGCTCTAGAGTTGTTTAGCGACTCCTGAAACACATGATAACCCTGCTTCATGTCTAGGATGAATCACAGAAGCTTACGCTACCTAGTGTGACAAAGAACACTTGTTCCACTGTGAACAAGGTGTGAGTTCCCCTAAGGGACGAGTTTGACAAGCCAAAAGCTTAGATTTTATTAAAAGAATGCGTAAGTTACAATATGTGCTGCTTTTGGCTTTATAAAGACAAGATAGAAAACCCTAACTAGAAAACCTTATCCTAACTCTAAAAGGAAAACCAAAACCTATTTCTAATTGGTTTATGAAACCTTAACCCTAATCCTAGTCCAAGTTGGTTTAGAATTACAAGAAATCAGAAATACACCTAAGCTAAGCAAACCGGCCAACTTAAGCCAAGCTGGTCGATCTTTCCATTTATTGGGCTTGAAAGGCCCTCTTTCAGCCAACATCACCTTAGGCACGTCCATGTTAAAGCCCAGCTCGTCCTTGTTGTACTCCTGGTCCAGTTTACAAACAAAGAGATCCTTCTTGATACATATAACAATCTGCTCCATTGAACTCTGATGTAAACGCCATCTTTGTCCATTCTCTATGTGTTTCTTGCTAGATGAACGTCTTTCCTGATTGATCTCATGTAATCCATGCTGATTCAGTGTCTGACCAAGTATAGCAAAGGCTTCACCATGAGTAACCTTTGTCTCCTCTCTGTCCATTATTTCTCTGATCAGATAATTAAAGCTTCTATACAGCCCATTAGATTGTGTCTTGATCAATCTCCTAGCTGGTTCATAGTTGATCCTCAAATCCCTCAGGTTGAGGCTGGTCAGGATCGCACCATCCCCTCCTCCTTTAAAAGGATTTGTCCTCAAATCCGAACCATCTAAGATAAACACATTCATATCCTGCTCCTCATACATTTCTCTGGCTGTAAAGATTCTTAGCACACAAGATATCTCAGCAAGTAATACTGGCGCTTCATGACTGACTAAGAACCTTGTTCCACACTCTGGTGGACGCACCAATCCCATATGGTTGAGAATAAGCAGATTCCAGCCATCTCTCAACCCAATTCGATCCAAACTCAATGTGAATCGACTGACATGCTTCTCCTGATCAGGAGGTCGTGTACATTGATCCCCATACTCATTCTTGAGTCTAGGATCGTCCCTTTCCTCTCTTGGGTCATCCCTGATCTTCCCACACTTGTCCACAAGCCAACTCAAGTCAGAATGTATAGTGAAGAACTCGATTTTGAACTTGTCTTTTCTGGATACCCTTGCTTGTACCATTGATGTCGTGTGATACAAGCTCTCCCTAGATCTCATATCAGCATGAATCACGTGTTTTCTTGGTCTAGGATGATGAGGCCAAAGCTGCAAGTCTTTGAGAAGTTGATGCAGCTCGGACTTTCTCTCTTTCATCTTGCCATTGCTGCTGATTTGAGTTACACTACCCCCTCCTCCTTTAAAAGGATTTGACCTCAAATCCTGCTCTTTGAGGATGAAATTTTCGTGCATACTCAGCTTGGTTGTGGCTCTTTGCACCAGAATGTTGTTATTGCTCTTAAACTCACATAGCTTTCCTCCTGGTTCAAAGATAAAGTTGTGCAGCTTCTTGACAAGCTTTAAGTGATCCATGAGACTGAATTTAACACAAACAAGAGGCCTGGTCAGTGAATAATAAGAAGAAAATCTAGTGAATCCACCTTGTTCAATCAAAGTCTCAGATGACTCCTTATGAGCTACAAGCGCCGCATCAAGTTTTCCTTCTTCTGTTGCTTTGGTTAGGTCGAGAATAGGACCACACAAAGCTCCTGGTACGTGCTCCTCTTGTTCTTGTTGAAATATTGAATATTCTCCTTGACAAGAAGTAGCCAAGGCTGGTTCAATCTCTGGTATCTTCTCAGTTTTCTTCTCAGCCGTTTGTGAGCATAGCTTAGAAGTTTGTTTTCCTGTTTTCCAGACTTTGTTAGTTGATAGCTCATGAACTAGCTGGATGTTTTCTTTTGCTCCTGGTGAAGCCCTAGACCAGCGCCCAAACTGATCCAAAGCAAGTAACTTCGTCTCCTTGGACGTTTTTAGGTCAGATCTGTTCCACCTTTGCTTGCTGCCACGTTCTCTCATGATTTGGTTGAAGATCTTGGCTGCTAGGTCATCCAGTTGCTGTTCACTAAAGATCAAGGTCTGGCTTGCTGCAACTCTCTTCCTTGTTGCTTGTTGTATAGCCTTATCTTCCTGCTTCCCACAAGAAAACATTGAAGATTGCTGGATAGATGATGGAATTCGTGATCCTAGGTTAAGATCATCAAACCCTAAACCCCCAAGTGGCTCTGATACCACATGGTACGGCCTTGGATAGGAAGACCTCGTCCCAATCACACTTGAGGGATGATGGGTGGATCCTTGAGCCTGAGAAGCTCCAGGACGTTGTGTGATCTTCACCATAGAGCTATGGACTGCTCTAGAGTTGTTTAGCGACTCCTGAAATACAGGATAACCCTGCTTCATGTCTAGGATGAATCACAGAAGCTCACGCTACCTAGTGTGACAAAGAACACTTGTTCCACGTGAACAAGGTGTGAGTTCCCCTAAGGGACGAGTTTGACAAGCCAAAAGCTTAGATTTTATTAAAAGAATGCGTAAGTTACAATATGTGCTGCTTTTGGCTTTATAAAGACAAGATAGAAAACCCTAACTAGAAAACCTTATCCTAACTCTAAAAGGAAAACCAAAACCTATTTCTAATTGGTTTATGAAACCTTAACCCTAATCCTAGTCCTAGTTGGTTTAGAATTACAAGAAATCAGAAATACACCTAAGCTAAGCAAACCGGCCAACTTAAGCCAAGCTGGTCGATCTTTCCATTTATTGGGCTTGAAAGGCCCTCTTTCAGCCAACATCACCTTAGGCACGTCCATGTTAAAGCCCAGCTCGTCCTTGTTGTACTTCTGGTCCAGTTTACAAACAAAGAGATCCTTCTTGATCCATATAACAATCTGCTCCATTGAACTCTGATGTAAACGCCATCTTTGTCCATTCTCTATGTGTTTCTTGCTAGCTGAACGTCCTTCCTGATTGATCTCATGTAATCCATGCTGATTCAGTGTCTGACCAAGTATAGCAAAGGCTTCACCATGAGTAACCTTTGTCTCCTCTCTGTCCATTATTTCTCTGATCAGATAATTAAAGCTTCTATACAGCCCATTAGATTGTGTCTTGATCAATCTCCTAGCTGCTTCATAGTTGATCCTCAAATCCCTCAGGTTGAGGCTGGTCAGGATCGCACCATGAATCCTTTTCCATTTAGAGTGGTGCTAAGCTTGTGGTACCACGTTCTTGGTGATTGTTTCAACCCATAGATAGCTTTCTTGAGTCTCCATACATTGCCTGGTTTAACCATGTCTTCTAGACCGGGTGGAGGGCGCATGTAGACTTCATCTTCTAGTTCTCCTTGAAGAAATGCATTCTTCACATCCATTTGCCATAGATCCTGTTGGAATAATAAAAGATAGAGAAGACGAAGCAAGCTGGATTAAGGTTCAAACTAGGACAGCAAAGTGAGAAGATTTGAATCTGTCTACTATTCATCCAAAACCTAACCAGACTTGACTTGCAAGGCAAGGAATGAGTGGGGAAGACATTATGGACGTGGCTAATGCTCCAGAAGTCAAGGCAAATCAGTTTGAATGCAATTGGAACTAGCTGGTCTGATTTAGACAAGAAAGAGAGCAAGTGGTGCATAAGAAGAAGGACTGACCTGTCACTATCACACCAAGCTGTGTGTGCCTCTTCCTCCAGTCACTTTCTCACCATTCTGGACGTGCCCAGCCTGTCCCAGCCAGCCTGCCCCTTCTGATTTCCCCACAATATTATTGTTTATCCATTCCCTACACAAGTAATTGTTTATTAGCTAGTTTGTTGTGTAGTTGGGCTATATATTAGCCTCTCTTGTAATCAAAACAAATTAGGGTGAAAGTGGGGAGTTCGCCTTTCTTATTCACCATTCTCTGGTCTCATTATTCTCTCTATTCTCTGGTTACACGAATTTTCTCACAGCAATCTCTTATACTCCTCCTAAATCTCTCTTATTCTCCATTGCAGTCTCTTTGATTCTCACATACTCTCTTAATTCTTTTCTCTTTAATTTCGACCACACTCTGTTCTAAACACCATTCACACACCCTAATCTGTCTATTCTAACATGGTATCAGAGCTCTCAAGCTCTTGAAAACCTATAAAGCTTCCGCAAATCTGTTTCTGTTCAATCATCTCTTTCAAACCCTGTTTTGTTTCATCCTTGTATCCTCTGGTCCAAAGGTTTTCCAGGAGGGAAAAATCTCACCAGAACTCAAGATAAAGGAGGTCTTTAATCTCTGGAACTCAAGAAAGCTTCAGCTCAGTCCAGCAAGCTTCATCAAAGTCCAGATTCAAGTTCTGTTTCTTGTAAACCAGTTGGTACATTCTATTGTCCACTGGTCCAAACTCTCTAAGGTGGAGAGCCCTAATGGAATGGTGACTTCAGAAACTTTAAGGAGTCCAAAGAAGAAACCAAACAACCTCATCTGGTCCAAAATGCTGAAGATAATCCATGGAAGAAACCATTCTTGGAGAAAGGTCACTATAGGAGCATCAAAGCTAGGCTGTTCTAATCATTCTCTGGCTAGCCATGCTGAAGCTCTGTTTCTGACCAACAAATCCCACGACCAGCAAGAGGACAGGAGGGGTTTGAAGTGTCTCCTTGACCAGAAGGAGATAATCAAGAAGATGAGGTGTTGGACAGTCAATTCACACCTCAAACACTCCAAATTCAAGTGATTCACAGCCATGGAGGTTTAAGGAACTAGCTCAGGTTCCTTGGCTGTAAGTTAACCTCCTGAACTCTAATAAGAGCTTGTTTAATTGTTTAAATTGTTTCTGGTTGTGTTGAGAGGTGTATTTAGTATCTTAGGGACAGTTCAAAGTTGCTAGAGTTGTTGAACCTAGTTTATGTCCCATGATACTTAAAAGTTGTGTGTATTGTTCTAGGATTCTTTAAGCTTGCTAGCATGGTTATGTCTAGTTTCTGTCCTACAATCATTGTTTGTATTGTGTCTGGCCTAAGTGAGTTGCTTAGTCTCAGGTTGTGTCTTGTTGCATTGCTAAAGGTATAGGAGAGTTTCCTGGTCATGTGATGCATTCATGGTTGTGTAGCTTGATTAGATGAGTTGTCTAGTCTAAGCTACTGTCATAAATTGTAATCTCATTCTGTTACTGTCATATGTGTGATAAAATGAGCCTAGATGCCTTGTAATTGATGAGTTATCATGCTTGAGCATTTAGTGAATTGGTTTGCTTGGATTTGAACTGATTGAGTTGTTTAGATTCAGTCCATTGCATCTTGTTAATCATTATGGATCAGACTTGGTGAGTTATCAAGCTCTGATCCTAATTTATGGTCTAATTTTTGCTGGAGTTTGAGTGGTGTTTCAGGTACACAAGTGTTGTCCTCTGTCCATCATCAACCCAAGACAAAGAAGAAGGCTTTTCCCATGCTGTTCAGAGCCTACACATGATGTATATTCCTGACCATGGAGAGATTGTTGGAGAAGGTCAGATGGTAATAAGTCTTGGTTGAGCCAGAACACGGCTGTCCTTTGAAGATACCTCAAGGAGGATTGATGGAGAGGCAGACCAGAAGTTGACCAACCATCCACCAGGCTGGATCTTCTCATCACTTGTGTGTAGAGAACCGGTTGATTTAAGCGCAGGCCATTTGGTTGTTGAGCTCCTGGTTCCAAGAGACACACAAGGAAGAGTTGTTTTAGGCAGTGGAGAGGAGATCAAGGGAGGAGGAACTGGTTGACTTAAGCGCAGCTGTTGGGGTGATGCGCTCCTGGTCCTAGCTCAGTCTTGCTCACTTCCAAGCTTGGTCCATCCCTATACTCTCTGGACCAAGCTTGAGGAGGGGTAATGAAGAAGCAATCCTGAATATCCAGCCGCCACAAGCCATTGGCAAGCTGTGGATTTCACACTTGCATTATAAACCAGATCAAAGAAGACTCAAGGAACTCACTGTCCCAATGCAAGCTTGGTCCTTCATTATTCTCAGTCCCAAGCATGAGATTGAGCTTCCATGATCTGAGTATTGTCTTACCAAGTGGGGAATTCAAGTGGAGTTCACTCCCCACCATACTTATGAAAGGGAAGCACCTTAAACTCATCTCAATACATTCATTATTGTCCTTATACTTAATTGTTATTGAGCTTAGTGTGATGAGTGCATTTCCTCAAGAACTGATGCACCTTTGGGATAATGTATCAGGTACCTTACTTGGTGATCTATGAAGCAGAAGCTGGTGGTCTCTAAAACTCCTTGAAGTGGCGAGTAGTCAGAAGAAAGGGGGAGACACAACCAGCCTAAAGAAGTGATCGAAGATGTTGATGTGGGCAAGCTGTGGAGTTCACACTTGTACCATTATTTGAGGCCATGATCCAGAGCCTAAGGACTCCACCATGAGTTGTCTGAAGTTCCTTAGGCTCACTGGCCAATCCCTAGGCTTTGGAGAACTCTACTCTTTTCCTTGGTTGGTTTTATCCCTAAGGAGGGTTTTCTGGCCAAGGTTTTTAATGAGGGAGCTTCTTCAAGGTTCCAAGCTTGTCCAAGGATCTCCTATGGTCAAGCTTGAGGGGGAGTGTTGGAATAATAAAAGACAGAGAAGACGAAGCAAGCTGGATTAAGGTTCAAACTAGGACAGCAAAGTGAGAAGATTTGTATCTATCTACTATTCATCCAAAACCTAACCAGACTTGACTTGCAAGGCAAGGAATGAGTGGGGAAGACATTATGGACGTGGCTAATGCTCCAGAAGTCAAGGCAATTCAGTTTGAATGCAATTGGAACTAGCTGGTCTGATTTAGACAAGAAAGAGAGCAAGTGGTGCATAAGAAGAAGGACTGACCTGTCACTATCACACCAAGCTGTGTGTGCCTCTTCCTCCAGTCACTTTCTCACCATTCTGGACGTGCCCAGCCTGTCCCAGCCAGCCTGCCCCTTCTGATTTCCCCACAATATTATCGTTTATCCATTCCCTACACAAGTAATTGTTTATTAGCTAGTTTGTTGTGTAGTTGGGCTATATATTAGCCTCTCTTGTAATCAAAACAAATTAAGCTGAAAGTGGGGAGTTCCCCTTTCTTCTTCACCATTCTCTGGTCTCATTATTCTCTCTATTCTCTGGTTACACGAAATTTCTCACAGCAATCTCTTATACCCCTCCTAAATCTCTCTTATTCTCCATTGCAGTCTCTTTGATTCTCACATACTCTCTTAATTCTTTTCTCTTTAATTTCGACCACACTCTGTTCTAAACACCATTCACACACCCTAATCTGTCTATTCTAACAGATCCCACTCCAGGTTAGTTGCAAGTGAGAGAATGATTCTGATGGTGTGAAATTTGGCCACTGGTGCAAAGGTATCAAGGTAATCTTCTCCATAAGTTTGAGTAAATCCCCTTGCAACTAGCCTTGTCTTCTTTCTTTCTGGTTTTCCATTTGCTAGATACTTGATAGTGAAGAGTAACCGACTTGTCACTGCTTTCTTGCCTTTGGGAAGGTCAGTTTCAAACCAGGTATCATTCTTGATCATGGCATTCATCTCATCTTCAACTGAGTCTCTCCATTCATTGTCTTTCATGGCCTCTTCATAAGTCTTTGGAATGTAGTCTAGATCCAAGTTACTCATGAAGGCTTGATGTTCCTCTGGATAGTAGGCTAGAGAGCACACTGCTTGAGCTGGATGTGCAACTACATTAGCATTGAAGTAGACTCTTGTATTTTTCCAATTTTCTGGTCCATGTCTGATCCTAGTGCTTCTCCTCAATGGCTGCACTTGCTCTACCTCAGTGCCCACATCTTCATGAGGTTGTTGCTGTTCATGGACTTCTTCTGAGCCAGGTTGATCATGAACTTCAGAACCTTCATGCTGCATTGATTCTTCTGGTTCAGGTTGGTTTCCCCCCTCATGATCAACATGGATCTCATTCTCAACCGTATCAGTTTCTTGAACAGGAACTTTGTTTGGCTCCTCCCTTTCCTTAGTGTGACCACACCCAAGACTCTCCAAGATGATTCTCAAGTTAGTTGCTCTGTCTGAAGGTGCTTGGGAGAGATCCTTAAGATTATCCCAGCTTTTCTCATCATAATACCCCTTAGACTCCACAAATTTAACATCCCTTGAGACCATTACTCTCCTAGTTTCTGGCACATAGCACTTGTTGTGAGTTTTAGTAATTTAGTGAGTGTTTAAATGAGATTAAGAAAGAGTTTGTTGCTGGAAATGTGAAGAATAGTAAGAACAGGAGAGAGAGAGAGGAATTTCGTGAGTGAGAGAGAGAGAAGGAGAGAATATGATTTCCTTGCCTTTCTTAGTTCTGGATACATGTCTTTATATAGACCAGACAATACATAAAATAATCAGACAAGTTTGAATAAAGAAAAGAATAAATTAATGGGACTGAGCAATGGCAGGGACTGAGGGATGCCAGGGACAGACTGAGGGATGCCAGGGACAGTCTGAGGAATGCCAGGGACTGAGGAATGGCAGGGACAGTCTGAGGAGGAGCAGAGGCACGTCCAGCAATGTAGGAAAGGGACAAGAGCTAAGTGGTCCACTCTCCTTAAGACAACATGTGACTTCTCTCCCTAAAGATTATCTGCCTCTAGTTGCCTTGGCAAGTATATTTGAGTATTCTGAATGAGATACACTCGCCCATACTTTACTCTTGGCTTCCTTTGCTTGCAAGTCACACTTAGTTGTACGGCCAGTCTTGTTAACCAAGTAAACTCCTCTTGCTTCTCTTGCTCTTTATTTCTTCATGTCAACACTCCCCCTCAAGCTTGACCATGTGGAACAAGTCAAGCTTGGAAGCCATGAAGCATTCCCTCATTAAAACCTCAGCTAGTAAATGTGAGAATAGACAGATTATGGTGTGTGAGTGATGTAGAAACAGAGTATAGAATGATGTAAGAGAAAGAGAATCAGAGAGACAAGTGAGATTTAAAGAGACTGCAATGTAGAGTATTGGAGAATAAGAGAGATTTAGGAGGAGTATGAGATTATTGTGAGAGATTTCGTGTAAGAGAGTAAGTAACCAGAGAATAGAGAGATTAATGAGACAGGAGAATGGTGAAGAAGAAAGGGGAACTCCCCACTTTCAGCTTGATTTATTTTGATTACAAGAGAGGCTAATATATAGCCCAACTACACAACAAACTAGCTAATAAACAATTACTTGTGTAGGGAATGGATAAACAATAATATTGTGGGGAAATCAGAAGGGGCAGGCTGGCTGGGACAGGCTGGGCACGTCCAGAATGGTGAGAAAGTGACTGGAGGAAGAGGCACACACAGCTTGGTGTGATAGTGACAGGTCAGTCCTTCTTCTTATGCACCACTTGCTCTCTTTCTTGTCTAAATCAGACCAGCTAGTTCCAATTGCATTCAAACTGATTTGCCTTGACTTCTGGAGCATTAGCCACGTCCATAATGTCTTCCCCACTCATTCCTTGCCTTGCAAGTCAAGTCTGGTTAGGTTTTGGATGAATAGTAGACAGATTCAAATCTTCTCACTTTGCTGTCCTAGTTTGAACCTTAATCCAGCTTGCTTCGTCTTCTCTATCTTTTATTATTCCAACACTCCCCCTCAAGCTTGACCATAGGAGATCCTTGGACAAGCTTGGAACCTTGAAGAAGCTCCCTCATTAAAAACCTTGGCCAGAAAACCCTCCTTAGGGATAAAACCAACCAAGGAAAAGAGTAGAGTTCTCCAAAGCCTAGGGATTGGCCAGTGAGCCTAAGGAACTTCAGATTTATCATGGTGGAGTCCTTAGGCTCTGGATCGTGGCCTAACTTGTGGTGCAAGCGTGGACTCCATCACTTGCACACACCAACACCTTGGACTCTTCTTAGACCTCGGTTTGTGTCTCCCCCTCTCTTCTGACTACTCGCCATCTTGATAGGTAAGGATGGACCGGTTCTTTGCTTCATTGAGTCTCAAGTAAGGTACCTGATACAATATCCCACAGGTGCATCAGTTCTCAAGGTAATGCACTAATCACAATAATCTCAATAACATTTTAATCATAAGAACAACAATGAATGTTTTGAGATGAGTTTAAGGTGCTTCCCTTTCATCATTATGGTAGGGAGTGAACTCCACTTGAGTCCCCACTTGGTAAGACATCTCTCAGATCATAGGAAGCTCATTCACACTCCCCCTCAAGCTTGGAACCGAGAATAGGTGAAGGTCCAAGCTTGCAAGGTTGCAATGAGTTCATGATAGCTTCTTTGATCCGGCTGGTGAGGAATGATGCAAGAGTGAACTCCACTTCTTGCCAAGAGACACTGGATGACTTGGATCCTCAGAATTGCACACCAATACCCCTCCTCAAGCTTGATCCAGAGAGAATAGGTGAAGGACCAAGCTTGGAAGTGGGCAGTACTGAGCTTGAACCAGGAGCACAACAGTTCCAACACCTGCGCTTAAGCCAACTGATCCACCTTTGATCTCTGCTCCATTGCCTTTGGACCACCGGTCTCCTCATGACTTAGGTGATGGTCTTCCTTGTGTGTCTCATGAACCAGGAGCTCAACACCCAAACAGGCTGCGCTTAATTCAACCGGTTCTACACACAAGCTATCTCTCCATGGTCAGGAATATACATCATGTGTAGGCTCTGAACTTCATGGGCAATGTCTTCTTCTTTGTCTTGGATTGGTGGTGGACAGAGAGCACCTCTTGTGTACCTGAAACATCACTCAAACTCCAGCAAGAATTAGACCACACAGTATGACCAGACCTTGATAACTCACCAAGTCTGATCCATCATGTTAAACAAGATGCAAAGGACTGAATCTAAACAACTCATTCAGTTCAAATCCAAGCAACCAACTCTCTAAATGCACATGTACGATAACTCATCAATAACAAGGTATTTAGGCAAATTTTAATGACCATTTAAGCAACACTATGATTAAATGTCAAAAACAGAGACTAGATAACTCATCTAATCACCTTAACCAGTTTAAGAATGCATCACAGGACCAGGAACAACCTATGGATGCAAAACAAGACATAGAGCCAACATATAGATGCATTACATGACCAGGAAACTCTCCTAGACCTCTAGCAATGCCACAAGACTCAAACCAGGTTCTAGACAACTCGCCTAGACAATTCTGAACACAAACAATTTATCTAAAGCAATAACTAGTCATGACCATGCTAGCAAGCTTAGAAACAATTCAAAACAGAACCACACACACAGTTTTTGTATTATGGGACAGAAACTAGGTTCAACAACTCATGTCCCAAGAACAAAACAATTCACAAATAATTAAACTAGGACATTAACTAGACATAACCATGCTAGTAAACTCCTAGAACAGACCACACACAACCAGAAAAAATTTAAACAATTATTAAGTATACTGGGACAGAAACTAGGTTCAACAACTCTAGCAACTTTAAACTGTCCCTAAGATACTAAACACACCACTCAACACAACCAGACATAAAGACACAAGCTTTACTCAAGGGAAAGAGGTTTAGCTTACAACCAAGGAACCTGATCTGGTTCCTTGAACCTCCAAGGCACATGGTTCACCTGAACTTGGCAGATTTGGATTTTGGGTTCTCTACCCAACTCCATTCCTTTGAGTGTGCTTTCCCCTTGAACCTCTCATGCTTAGGACCTCTCCTTTCTTCCAGTTTACCAGACGCCACCTTCTGGAAAAGAGTGAGAGACTCCATCTTGAAAAGAACATCAGAATTGCTTGTACAGATTTTGTTTGGAGTTTTGCTTGCCAAACAGCTCCAAAACATTTTGCTTCCAAGAGATCTCTTCAGGATGGACAGGAGGCACGAGGATAGACTCTGGAGAGTCTCTGTACACGCCATTGGTTCAGTCTTCTTCCTCTTGAAGAGACTGAACAGCCAACTAGACAGAAACTTCTCCAATTGTTTTAAAACAGCCATGAGGGTGAGCTTGTGCTTGATTTGCGGAAGCTTTGAGTTTCAGGAGCTTGGGAGCTCTGATACCATGTGAGAATAGACAGATTATGGTGTGTGAGTGATGTAGAAACAGAGTATAGAATGATGTAAGAGAAAGAGAATCAGAGAGACAAGTGAGATTTAAAGAGACTGCAATGTAGAGTATTGGAGAATAAGAGAGATTTAGGAGGAGTATGAGATTATTGTGAGAGATTTCGTGTAAGAGAGTAAGTAACCAGAGAATAGAGAGATTAATGAGACAGGAGAATGGTGAAGAAGAAAGGGGAACTCCCCACTTTCAGCTTGATTTATTTTGATTACAAGAGAGGCTAATATATAGCCCAACTACACAACAAACTAGCTAATAAACAATTACTTGTGTAGGGAATGGATAAACAATAATATTGTGGGGAAATCAGAAGGGGCAGGCTGGCTGGGACAGGCTGGGCACGTCCAGAATGGTGAGAAAGTGACTGGAGGAAGAGGCACACACAGCTTGGTGTGATAGTGACAGGTCAGTCCTTCTTCTTATGCACCACTTGCTCTCTTTCTTGTCTAAATCAGACCAGCTAGTTCCAATTGCATTCAAACTGATTTGCCTTGACTTCTGGAGCATTAGCCACGTCCATAATGTCTTCCCCACTCATTCCTTGCCTTGCAAGTCAAGTCTGGTTAGGTTTTGGATGAATAGTAGACAGATTCAAATCTTCTCACTTTGCTGTCCTAGTTTGAACCTTAATCCAGCTTGCTTCGTCTTCTCTATCTTTTATTATTCCAACAGTAAAAACCACACCAAGGAAAAAGAGTAGAACACTTCATGGCAAGAGGATCAGTGACATGTGAGATCTATGAGTCCAAGCTTTGGATGAATGAACTCACAGACTTTGGTGCTAGCAGCCTTGGTAAAGATGTCAGCTAGCTGGTCTTCACTTCTGGTATAGCAAGGCAAGATGACTTTCTGCTCCACGGCTTGCCTTACCTTATGACAATCCACCTCAATGTGTTTAGTTCTCTCATGGAACACATTGTTGGAAGCTATGTGTATTGCAGCCGGGTTATCACAGTGCATGGTGATGGGTGTGGTAGTCTCAATTCCCAAGTCCTTAAGCAACCCTTTAATCCAAATCAGTTCACTTGTGAGCTTTCTCATGGCTCTATACTCTGCCTCAGCACTTGAACATGAGACCACCTTCTGCTTCTTGCTCTTCCATGTTACTAAATTACCTCCAATGAAAGTACAATAGCCGGTTGTAGACCTCCTATCTATCCTATCTCCAGCCCAATCAGCATCACAATAACCAACTATCTCAGTACTCTTGTTGCAACCCATCCAAACTCCTTGTCCTGGTGCTTCTCTTAAGTACCTCAGAATTCTTTCAACCATGTTCCAATGATGTATCTTGGGGGCTTGCATATGTTGGCTTACTTGGTTGACTGCGAAGCACACATCTGGTCTTGTGATAGTGAGATATATGAGTTTTCCCACCATTCTCCTATAGTGCTTCACATCTTCATAAGCCTTGTCTTCATACTGTTGAATAAGCTGATTAATGATAGAGGAAGCATAGAGGATTTGGGAGGATTTGAGTTTGGGGTGTCCGTACAATTGGCCGTACAAAGGCCGTACAATGGCCGTACACCCAAACTTACCTTGAAGATGAAGTTACCCGGGGAAGAGGTTAATCGACCAAGAGTTACCTTGATCACTTACCACGCGGGAAGCTTGACCAAAAGGATAAGAGAGGCGCGTCTCTGACAGGCTGGCTCATGGCTGGAAGAGCATCTAGTCAAGATCCCTTTGGCATCAAACGTGTGGAGCTTCTGGTCCAAGCATTTCAAATAGACGCTCCTCCCCGGCTTGACCACACATGCTTTTGGTCTTTGTTAACGTTGAAACCTTATCCTAATCTCCTCTATATATTGTAAAGCTTGCCTATCATTAATCATAACGAGTATTTTCAGTCTCTCTCTCTTTTTTATCTCTCTACACTCTCTCATGGTTTCTCTTAAGTCTACCCGGATCTCTCTTCATTTTCTTGTCTAAGTCTCTCTATTCTCTCGATCCTTCACTCTTTCTTCAGTTTATACTCAAGTTTCTCTCAAGATTTCATGGTATCAGAGCCAGGTTACGTTAAATCTGGGTTGTGATTGTTGAAGAACTCAAGAACACTCTTTTTTGATCCGGAAATCACAAGATGGAGAACACCAAGACTACTGTCATTCCGGTTACTCTAAAAGGTGGGAACTACTTGTTATGGTCTCGTGTGGTGAAGACCGCAGTGGGGAGCAAGGGCCTGTGGAGTCATGTCCTCGAAGATGAAGCTCCAAAGATCATCACCAAGGAAGGTGATAAGTGTTAGAAAATGAAGAACAGAGTGAAGAACCAGAGAAAAAAGAAAGTAAACTCGAGAGAGAGAGAGAGAGATACTCGAAACTAAGAAAGAGAGTGAAGGGAAACTTATTTCCTTGAATTGAAGTGTGGCTCGGTTACATGCTTAAGTAGGCAAGTTGCCTATACAGAGAATGAATAAAATAAGCTTGCCTAAGTACAAAAGAAAGAATAAACTAAAGG
This sequence comes from Moricandia moricandioides, assembly GCA_905132885.1. Lineage (NCBI taxonomy): Eukaryota > Viridiplantae > Streptophyta > Magnoliopsida > Brassicales > Brassicaceae > Moricandia > Moricandia moricandioides. The sequence goes on along the minus strand of CAJHQQ010004523.1, from coordinate 8,497 downwards.
ACTCTGCTCGAGGGAGGTGGTCTGATCAAGGCATGAAAGTGACATGTCCTCAACGGTTCAACCCTTAAGAGGAACATGTGATATTTCTATTTGAATCCACTCTTCTTGCCTCTAAAATATCTCCAACGGTCTCTTCTCTCTTCTGGCAAGAACCGAGGGCGAGTTTGAACTTGCCTTGCCTCCTAAGACACGTTAGGTTGAGCTGAGGTGCCTTATGAGTCAAGTATTGTACGGACATACTTGTAACTCAAGCAAGCTCAACTCTGCTTCTTCTTCACTTGCATCCGGATTCTTTCTTCCTCTTATTTGATTATATACTTTGTCAATACTCCCCCTCAAGCTTAGCCATACAGCATGGTTAAGCTTGGAAACCATGAACACATCCCTCATTAAAACCTTTGTGTGTAAAACCCACTGGGATAAAACCACACAAGGAAAAAGAGTAGATGTTTCATGGCTGAGGGGATCATGATCTGGATAGATCTATGAGTCCCAACCTTGGATGTATGAACTCACAGACTTTGGTGCTTGTCCCCTTGGTAAAGATGTCTGCTAGTTGATCTTCACTTCTGGTATAGCAAGGTAGAATGATCTTCTGCTCCACAGCTTGCCTCACTTTATGACACTCCACTTCAATGTGCTTGGTTCTTTCATGGAACACCGAGTTTGAAGCTATGTGTATGGCCGCCTGATTATCACAATGCATAGTGATAGGAGTAGTGGTTTCAATGCCCAAGTCTAGAAGTAGATTCCTGATCCAGATGAGCTCACTTGTCAGCTTCCTCATTGCCCTATATTCTGCCTCAGCACTTGAACATGACACCACCTTTTGTTTCTTGCTCTTCCAAGTTACTAAGTTGCCTCCAATGAATGTGCAATAGCCTGATGTGGACCTTCTATCTATTCTATCACCAGCCCAATCAGCATCACAGTAGCCTACAATCTCTGTGCTCTTGTTGTATCCCATCCAGACTCCTTGACCAGGAGCTTCTCTCAAGTACCTTAGGACCCTTTCCACCATGTTCCAATGATGAATCTTAGGAGCTTGCATATGTTGACTGATCTGGTTAACAGCAAAGCAAATGTCTGGCCGTGTGATGGTGAGATAGATCAGCTTCCCAACCATTCTCCTATATAGCTTGGCATCCTCAAATGGCTCATCTTCAAACTCCCCCTCACGCAAGACTTTGTATCCATCTTCTAGTGGGGTTTTGGCCATTCTTCCTCCAAGAGTTCCTGCCTCATTCAACAGATCAAGTGTGTACTTCCTTTGGGATAGATGGAGCCCCTCTTTAGAGCGGCATATCTCAATCCCTAGGAAGTACTTTAACTCTCCCAAATCTTTGATATCAAATGTAGACTTAAGGAAAGACTTAGTAGAGATGATACCTTCCTTGTTGTTTCCAGTGATGATTATATCATCAACATAGATGAGGATGACCACAATCCCTTCTTGGCTTGTGAGGGTGAAGAGTGTATGATCTGCCTCTGACTTCTTGAACGCTCTTCCATTCAAGGTGGTGCTTAGTTTGTGGTACCAAGCTCTAGGAGACTGTTTTAGCCCATAGATTGCCTTCTTGAGTCTTAGGACATTTCCTGGCTTGACTAGATGCTCTAAACCAGGTGGTGGACGCATATAGACTTCATCCTCTAGCTCTCCTTGTAGGAAAGCATTCTTGACATCCATTTGCCAGAGATCCCATTCCATGTTCACTGCTATGGACAATATGATCCTTATTGTGTGTAACTTGGCCACTGGTGCAAAGGTATCATTGTAGTCTTCTCCATATGTTTGAGTGAAACCTCTTGCAAGCAATCTGGTCTTCTTCCTTTCTGGTTTACCATTGGCTAGGTACTTAATGGTGAATATCCATCTGCTTGTCACTGCCTTCTTGCCTTTTGGAAGTTCAGATTCGTACCAAGTATCATTGTCTATCATTGCTTTAGTTTCAGCACCAACAGACTCTCTCCACCCATCATCCTCTATTGCTTCTTCATAGGTCCTTGGTATATATTCTTGATCAAGTTGACCCATAAAGACTACATGTTCTTGAGGATAATGCGCCAAAGAACATGTTGCTTGTGTGGGATGAGCAACAGCATTACTATTGAAGTATACTCTGGTGTTGATCCAAATTAGCTGGATCCTTTCTCACCCTGGTACTTCTTCTCAATGGTTGGATGTGTTGCTCTGCCTCTATAGCTGGTTCCACTGCCTCTTCTTCTAGATCTTCACTAGACTGTTCAGACTCTGCCTCATGTATTCCATCTTGATCATGCGGTTCTGAATCTCTTTCTTGTGGGTGTTGTTGTGATTCAGACTCACTGCCCCCTCAGGATCAAGGTGGATATCAACATCAGTGAGTGGAGTAGCCTCAGGAGTGGAATCCATGGTTGGCTCTGGTGTTGGGGAAGCAGGAGATGGTCCACCATTACACTGAGATTTGGTGACTCCTAAGCTTTCCAAGATAGTCCTCAAGTTGTTTGCTCTATCAGAGGGGCCATGGGAGAGGTCTTTGAGGCTATCCCAATTCTTCTCCTCATAGTACCCTTTTGATTCCACAAAATTAACATCCCTGGAGACTAAGACCTTCCTGGTGTCTGGTGAGTAGCACTTATACCCTTTCTGCGTGTGAGAATAGCCAATGAACATGGCTTTGACACTCTTGGCTTCTAGTTTATTGCGTTGCTCCCCTGGTATTAAGACATAGCAAACACAACCAAACACACGCAAATGATCTATGGGAGGTTTGATTTTGTTTAATACCTGAAAGGGTGAGACATTTTGGAGGACTTTGGTGGGGATTCTATTGATGAGATAGCAAGCTGAGACCACAGCATCACCCCAAAATCTTTTAGGGACATTGGTGTGAAACATCATGCTCCTTGCCACTTCCATAAGATGGCGATTCTTCCTTTCAGCTACTCCATTTTGTTGAGGAGTATATGGGCAGCTTGTTTGGTGGATAATGCCATGCTTAGCTAAGTGATGTTTAAAGGCTTGACTTGTGTATTCTCCACCATTATCAGACCTAAAAATTTTGATCTTAGAATTGAAATGGTTAGATACATAGTTTTGAAAGTTGATAAATGCTTCTAAAACTCTATCTTTAGTTGGTATCAAGGTCAGCCATGTGTATTTCGATTTTTCATCTATGAATGTAACAAAGTACTTGTGGTTTTCTTTAGACACACATGGTGCAGTCCACACATCAGAATGCACTAAATCAAAACACTTCTCATAGATAGTCATAGATTGAGGAAAAACCGACATGCAATGTTTACCAAGAATACATGCCTCACAACTTTCATTTTTAAGGGAGAGATTAGGTAACATCAATCCTAAGGCACGAGGGCGAGGATGACCTAATCTAGCATGCCATAAAACATCACTAGCTAAAGTAGAAGAGGAAGAATTAAACGCAGAAGCAGAATTCAAAGCAGTATTTAAATGTGATCTAAGCTTGGTTGATGTAATGCGCATCAGCAACAGAAACAAATAGAAAGAAGTCTTGGCTTATGGGTGTGTGTGTGTGGACGAGGTGGGCTAAAAGTGATGGTTTTTGCTTGTGTTTTGGTCAGGAAAATGGTCCAAGAGGTTATACATCAAAATCAGCCCAATTTTATCAAGTTCCAAGCCCAAGAAGATCCAAAATCAAGTGGTTTCCTTGCTGTCTAAAAAGAGTGACGAAAATTGGAGAATAAATTGCATGGAAAGCTTCTCTCTCCTCCATGCATTGTTTTGTGATTTCCTAGACTATTAAATAACTAGCTTTGTGAGCAAGTTTAGTTTCCTATAAATAAGTTGTAATCTCCATTGAAATAAAATAAGTTGTGAGTTATATTTTTGGAATCTTGAGAGTGTTTCTCATTTTTGTTCCTTCGGGAACTTTTCGATCTGTCTTGGTGCGTCATATCCAAGGGATCAAACCGATCCGTCCTGGTGCGTCATATCCAGGGGGTCAACCTCATTGTCGTCTAGGTGCGTCATATCCTAGGGCATTGAGTTGGAATATCAGAGGCCTTCCGCATCCTCTGTGCGACCTAACGATCCACGGTAAATCAAGAGCTTCCGCATCTCTTGTGTCATACCATTCGATCCACCGCCTTGTTTCTTTGGAGTTTCACGTTCCATTGGAGTCAAGGATTATCCCTCACCAATTTCAGAGTGATCCTTGGGAGGTTCTCATCATTTGGTATCAGAGCCACTCTGAAAGCGGTATTCACTTCTGTTATCCATCATTCTCATCTTCCCATCTTCTTAAAAAAAAAAAAAAATAGAGAGAGAAGGGAGTTCAACGAGGAACCAATAGATCATCCCTTCTAGAGCTTAACCGAAACAGCTCTTTCATCTTTCGTAATCTTTAGCTAGGTGTGTGAACCCGAAGGCAGTGAACCAAGGTGATCTTGTGAGATGACTCTCATGGCCATAGGTTCTAAACATTATGACGGATTTGAGGGCAAATCCTTTTAAAGGAGGAGGGGATGATGTAATCCGCATCAGCAACAGAAACAAATAGAAAGAAGTCTTGGCTTATGGGTGTGTGTGTGTGGACGAGGTGGGCTAAAAGTGATGGTTTTTGCTTGTGTTTTGGTCAGGAAAATGGTCCAAGAGGTTATACATCAAAATCAGCCCAATTTTATCAAGTTCCAAGCCCAAGAAGATCCAAAATCAAGTGGTTTCCTTGCTGTCTAAAAAGAGTGACGAAAATTGGAGAATAAATTGCATGGAAAGCTTCTCTCTCCTCCATGCATTGTTTTGTGATTTCCTAGACTATTAAATAACTAGCTTTGTGAGCAAGTTTAGTTTCCTATAAATAAGTTGTAATCTCCATTGAAATAAAATAAGTTGTGAGTTATATTTTTGGAATCTTGAGAGTGTTTCTCATTTTTGTTCCCTCGGGAACTTTTCGATCTGTCTTGGTGCGTCATATCCAAGGGATCAAACCGATCCGTCCTGGTGCGTCATATCCAGGGGGTCAACCTCATTGTCGTCTAGGTGCGTCATATCCTAGGGCATTGAGTTGGAATATCAGAGGCCTTCCACATCCTCTGTGCGACCTAACGATCCACGGTAAATCAAGAGCTTCCGCATCTCTTGTGTCATACCATTCGATCCACCGCCTTGTTTCTTTGGAGTTTCACGTTCCATTGGAGTCAAGGATTATCCCTCACCAATTTCAGAGTGATCCTTGGGAGGTTCTCATCATTTGGTATCAGAGCCACTCTGAAAGCGGTATTCACTTCTGTTATCCATCATTCTCATCTTCCCATCTTCTTAAAAAAAAAAAAAAATAGAGAGAGAAGGGAGTTCAACGAGGAACCAATAGATCATCCCTTCTAGAGCTTAACCGAAACAGCTCTTTCATCTTTTGTAATGTTTAGCTAGGTGTGTGAACCCGAAGGCAGTGAACCAAGGTGATCTTGTGAGATGACTCTCATGGCCATAGGTTCTAAACATTATGACGGATTTGAGGGCAAATCCTTTTAAAGGAGGAGGGGATGATGTAATCCGCATCAGCAACAGAAACAAATAGAAAGAAGTCTTGGCTTATGGGTGTGTGTGTGTGGACGAGGTGGGCTAAAAGTGATGGTTTTTGCTTGTGTTTTGGTCAGGAAAATGGTCCAAGAGGTTATACATCAAAATCAGCCCAATTTTATCAAGTTCCAAGCCCAAGAAGATCCAAAATCAAGTGGTTTCCTTGCTGTCTAAAAAGAGTGACGAAAATTGGAGAATAAATTGCATGGAAAGCTTCTCTCTCCTCCATGCATTGTTTTGTGATTTCCTAGACTATTAAATAACTAGCTTTGTGAGCAAGTTTAGTTTCCTATAAATAAGTTGTAATCTCCATTGAAATAAAATAAGTTGTGAGTTATATTTTTGGAATCTTGAGAGTGTTTCTCATTTTTGTTCCCTCGGGAACTTTTCGATCTGTCTTGGTGCGTCATATCCAAGGGATCAAACCGATCCGTCCTGGTGCGTCATATCCAGGGGGTCAACCTCATTGTCGTCTAGGTGCGTCATATCCTAGGGCATTGAGTTGGAATATCAGAGGCCTTCCGCATCCTCTGTGCGACCTAACGATCCACGGTAAATCAAGAGCTTCCGCATCTCTTGTGTCATACCATTCGATCCACCGCCTTGTTTCTTTGGAGTTTCACGTTCCATTGGAGTCAAGGATTATCCCTCACCAATTTCAGAGTGATCCTTGGGAGGTTCTCATCATTGGTGTCTTCAAGTAAATAGAGCTCTCCTTTGCTTACACCTTTGCCCAGCATCTTGCTAGTTTTAATATCCTGAAAGCAAACCTCATTAGGACTAAAAATAACATTGCAATTGAGGTCATTAGTGGCTCTCTTAACAGATAAAAGGTTAGATGTAAACTGAGGCATGTAAAAAGCTTGAGACTCCTTATCAAACAATTTCAGATTTCCTATGCCCTCAATGGGAACCTTATCCCCATTTGCAATGACAACACTACCTAAGGCCGGTTTGATATCATTAATTAACTTAGCATCTCTAATCATGTGATGAGAGGCTCCTGAATCAATGATCAAAGGTCTAGTAGTGTTTAAAGTATTTTGGACAGAATTTAAAGCATTACTGTTTATGTTACCAGAGTTTGCATTGAGAGCCTTTATGAGGGCTTCAATGTCTGACTTGGTGATAAGAGTGTCACCAGAAGGTGGTTGAGACGTTGCTTGAGAGGTTGACCCCATGACATGAGTTGTGGAGACCATAGCACGTCCATCCTCTCCAATGCGTGCAGCTCCATGGTGTTGGTGTGACTCCTGACCTCTTGCTTCATGGGCTCTAGCTGCTGAGGTGTGTTTGGGTGGTCTAATATGCGGGTGAAGCAGCCAGCAGTTGGTTTTAGAGTGTCCTTGCCTTTTGCAATGCTCACAATTCACTCTTTTCTCATTTGGTTTGTAGTATGCCTTGTGAGCTGAGCCGGTTTCTACCTTCTCTACCTTGTTGGCCATGGATAGTTCTCCTTTACCCCCAAACAAACCTTCTGACCCTAGCTCCTTGTGCAGCTGAGCACACACATCATCCATACTTGGTAGTTCCTTGGCCCTCAAGATGTGTTTGATTACATCATTGAAGTTCTGGTTGAGAGTGAGAAGCAACCCAAAGATCTTGTCTTGCTCACGCCTTTCTTCAATGACATTGAGGTCGGTTGTGCTCGGTCTCAACACTTCTAGCTCTGCCCATAGCTGACTATACTTCCCAAGGTGTTTGGTGAAGTCCATCTCCTCTTGTTGCAAGTTGTTTATGGCTCGCTTCACTTCAAAGATTCTGGTTAGGTTTGAAGTGTTGCCATAAACCTTGAGTAGAGTGTCCCACAGTTGTTTTGCGGTTTCACAATGTGAGTATGCTTCCATGATGGGTGTGTCAAGTGAGCTTTGCACGATAGACAGCACCATAAGGTCCTCCTGACCCCATTTGCTTTCATCTACCACTACAACCTCCTTGCCATCTTCCCGTTGAGTAATATGTCTTGGGGCTTCTCCTGAGGTGATATGCTCCCATAGACCCCTTCCTCCAAGGGCTGTCTTGGCCAATCTAGACCAGATGAGGTAGTTTGCACCTTTCAAAGTGACCGGAATCATCACTGGCTTGTGTTGCTCCATCTTCTCTTTGCTTTTGTCCAGCGGGTAAAAGGGTGTACTCAAAAGAAAGAGAAGTTCCGGGTGTTTGGTTTTAGAAGTAACAATATGGTGAGCAGGTTTCTGCCTTAGAAAGAGATAGGTTGGACAGAAGAGAGTAAGAACAACCAAGAACCAGAGAAAGAACTCGGAAAGAACAATGCTATTATCCGGTGGACAATAGAATTTGTGAGAGATTTTTGAAAAAGTAAACCGATTAAGTGAAAGAGAAAGTGAAGTAATGAAGCTTTGCGGAAGAGATTAGGTGCTCAAGAGCGTTTAAGCTCTGATACCATGTTAGAAAATGAAGAACAGAGTGAAGAACCAGAGAAAAAAGAAAGTAAACTCGAGAGAGAGAGAGAGAGAGAGAGAGATACTCGAAACTAAGAAAGAGAGTGAAGGGAAACTTATATCCTTGAATTTAAGTGTGGCTCGGTTACATGCTTAAGTAGGCAAGTTGCCTATACAGAGAATGAATAAAATAAGCTTGCCTAAGTACAAAAGAAAGAATAAACTAAAGGACTCTGCTCGAGGGAGGTGGTCTGATCAAGGCATGAAAGTGACATGTCCTCAACGGTTCAACCCTTAAGAGGAACATGTGATCTTTCTATTTGAATCCACTCTTCTTGCCTCTAAAATATCTGCAACGGTCTCTTCTCTCTTCTGGCAAGAACCGAGGGCGAGTTTGAACTTGCCTTGCCTCCTAAGACACGTTAGGTTGAGCTGAGGTGCCTTATGAGTCAAGTATTGTACGGACATACTTGTAACTCAAGCAAGTTCAACTCTGCTTCTTCTTCACTTGCATCCGGATTCTTTCTTCCTCTTATTTGATTATATACTTTGTCAA
>CAJHQQ010004522.1:0-27059 GCA_905132885.1 Moricandia moricandioides | reverse complement strand
CTTGTTTCACACAATTCCTTCAGGTGTTGCATCCTTCAGCTACAGCTCTTCATGTTCAGGTTCATGCTCTCCACATTCCTTGGTGCTTTCCATGATCACATCATCCCCTCCCTCTTTTCAAAAAGATTTTGTCCTCAAATCTGGATCATCTTCACTTGCCATGCATTCCTCAAATTCCTGAATACATTGAAAATTCAAGACGGACAGGTATAGTACAGAAATGAAATCATTCAAAGAGTAAGAGTCTTAGCCCAAATGGTACTTTTTGCTCTTGGTTGTGTGCTTGTATGCTGCTAGCGTCTGAGGTGCTTCTTTGATGATCTGGATCGCAGACGACATGCGTCGACGTCTTGGTGCTTGTCCTGGCTGCCAAATCAGGTCGGGTTCTTAGGAGACTCTCTTGTCGTTCGTCACACACTGCTTCGTGTCTCTTTCTTGTATGCTCCTCCAAGCTTCATCATATTAATGCTCACACGGCTCTTTGGACAAACTACAGTGCACTTTCATATCTATGCAATCAGTGATAAAAGAACTCTGAAAACATAATCACACTTACCGTTAGCATGCTCACTGGTCGCCATAGATATGTTTGAGATGTTCTAACACTCAGAAAAAATTCAAATAAGTACAATGATAGACAAGATCATACCTGAGTTGTAAAATCCACCACTCTCCTTCACGCTGAGGCAAGCGATTTGGACACTGATTCATATTCGACGATGCATGCTGATGACTTAAGTTTCGAATAGCAGTGCCCTTGGTTCTGTGGCCTAGAATCATCTCCTGGGATCATGATGAGATATGAGCCACTGACTGAGTCTATGGTCAAAGCTTTGGCGGCTAGACAGCTTCTAAGTGTTCTGTGTTGGAGCTCCACTTAGTCAGGAACTCCATCATCATTTATAGTCCTGAGTGCTACTGCTGTTTGAATGTGATGAGAGACTGATTGTAGCTGAGGTGGCTTTCTTGATCTGAGAAGACGACATGAGTTCCTTCCTGATACCAGTGATCACTCACAATCTTTCCAGTGACTCGATCTATCTCATCGCATGAATCTGATAATCTCGTGCAGGTAGTCACACTAGAAGCTGATAGCATATCTGGTGGCTTCCATATCTTGATATGGTCAAGAATTCAGGCTTTTGATTCAACTCCCAACTCTTATGATCGCAAGACTCGATTCTAGCACGACAGAGCATCATCTCAAGAATGATAAGTATGCTGATCATAGTGCTCCAGGTCTCATGAGTAGTGTCTGCTAACATTCCAGCACAATCAGATAGAGAGTTCCCTTGAGTCGATCCAAACGGCATGTTAGCAAATTAGCATATCGATGATGAGTAGGTGGCCATGCTGTGGTTTAGGCTGTTTGATCCATGACAGACGGGTGACATTCACTCATTTGTTCAGAGTGAAATCTTGCTGGGCTGAGACGTGCACACTATATCTTCAGAGGGTGAGAATCAATAAAACAGAATTCTGAGCTCGGTTCTTCTCAACTCAACTGAATCTGGTCTACTGGAATTTCCAGACCTCTCTCCAGCCTCAATACAACTTGTCTCATGCCAAAGTCATGTCTTGTTTAGCTCCATGGCTCTGTATTGTTACAAACAAAAAGGGAGTGAACAGAAAAGTACCAAGATGTCTTTTGGAAATCACATGAGTCAAAGACACATCATGCTGCTCCAGCGACACTACTGTATGTGGTTTCTTGTGTGCACTCTTCTATCACATCCGTGTTGAAAAGAACCAGTCGTCCCTTACATGGTTGATCATTTTCTGAATGTGGTTGATTGGAATATGGCTGATCTTCTTGGGCATCGTGCTGCTGGTTCTGTCTGCTGAGTAGAGTATCTGAGACAGAAGTGATAGACTCTTCTTGGTTCTGTGCTGTCTATTGCTGGACGTTGTTGTGTTGGAGTGTTTGGACCTTTTAAATTGCTTCTCCACATCCATCATTACTTGTAACAATGCCGTCTCTTATCCTTTTCACTGATAAACAGAATTGTTATACTCTTCTTTAAATGAGCTTAGAGACTTTCATATCTCCTTGCTGTAAACAAAGATTGTTGCCAGATTATTGCTAGATGTGACCTTCTCATTGAGACATCAAGAGAGATGTGGCCTTTTGAGGAATAAAAAGACTAATGGAAAATAGGGTTAGTCCATTCATGCGTGACACACAAGGCAGTCCGTACAACCTTGACTTCCAAGCAACTAAAACTAAACCTAGAGTGACTTGGAAGGAAAGGAAACATGTAGACTCGACCAGTTACTTATTCAGAAGCATAATTGAAGTTCAAAAGAGGGGAGGTATCCGTTGGAGAGGAGCTGAGGCAAGTGGGAATAAAATAGACTAAAGATCACATGTGTAGGTTAAGCTTGGGAGCCGTTTAGGAGGGGTCACTTTCACAAGCCAGACCATACTATTTTATTCTTTTCTGTCTGTCCAAGTTTGCCTTTAAATAATGTATGTACTCAGACTAAATTAAGCAAGGAAATGAAATCCTTCTTTACTCTCTCTCTCTTGTCGAGTATCTCTCTCTCTTTCTCTCCCGGATCTCTCTCTTGTTCTTCACTCTGTTCTTCACTCTGTTCTTCATTTTCTTACAGCTGTAACAGATTGTTGCCTTGCTAGATGTGACTTCCTTCATTGGAGACATCAGAGAGATGTGGCCTTTGGATGCATACTTGTCCCTTAGTAACAACTTCAGACTCTCCCAAGTTGTGATAGTTGGTTCCTTGTAGAACCTGCGATCATCTTCTTCTTGCACCCACCACTTATAAGCACTTCCTTTGAGTTGAGAAATAGCAAAAGCTAATCTTTCCTTCTTCATGATTCTGTTGTAACGCAGCCACATGTCCATGGTTCTTTCCCACTCCAGATAGTCACTTTTTCCTGAAAAAGCATAGACTCGAACATCAGTAACTGGTTTATAATCAGAATAAAGATTAATGGATTTAGGAATGAGAGAAGATTGGTGTGGTCTGCTCCATGTGTTGGCTGATGGCTTGATATGTTGTTCTCCACGACCTGCATCTTCTTCTTTAAACCTCTTATGCTTGCTTGATTTGTATTGAAAAGAATCTGGTGGTTTAGGCTTAAGGCTTTGAATTTTCATTGATGATCTCTGCCTCATCCTTTTGTCCATAAGTTCATCATGTTCTTTCTGAGTTTCCATTCTGAATTTCATTATCTTCTGCAAAGTAGCAGTCTTGGCAATGTTGATTCCTCCTTCTCGATTTCTTTCCATGGTACCTGAAACAGAAGACAAACAGCAGTAACAAGTTCTAAAGAAAACAAAAATCGACTTTCAAAACAGAAACAAATTCAAAACGAAATCAAACCCTACACTTCTCAGATCAATTTTGAACTCAACCTATGACAAGAACAAATCAAAACTAATCAGAACAGAATAGATCAACTTCTCAATACTGAAACAAATCGATTTCTGCTAACCCTAAATAGATTCAGATCAAGCAATCGATAACTTCTGCAACAAGAATCCGAAAGGTTTTAATCAGAAACAAAATCAAGGAACCCTATTTCTATCAGATTTCGACACTCAGAACACAGATCAACACGAAATCAAATAGAATATGAAAAGACAAATCGAAAATCAGAGAAAAAGATGAACACTTCCCTTCCAGAGTTGCTCTGATACCACTTGATAAGATCCTAGGATGCTCTCTGGAACAGATGGGATAATCTTTGCAGAAACGAATCAAAAAGACTCAAGTTTCTCAAGGCATGTGGATCGATGGATGATTCAAAGAGTTGCGGAATGGCTCCTTGACACTTCTAGATGGCTAGATCGGATATTACACACCAACTTAGACACCTAAGGGGCTGCTGGATATTACACACCAACAAGAGAATTGCTCAGAGAGAATTCACAAATAAGAACACAAGTTTTTGACTGAAAAGATGATTCCTCTTATTAGATTTCGACCAGATATATAAAGGGAGAGACTTGTACATGCACAAGCTCTCGAAAATGCAAGAGGAATAAAGACATAGGCTCCTCTTGGAAACACACAAAGACTGAAGTTTGAAAATAACATAAAAACTTAGAAATATAAAATATCATAAGGTTCTTTATGTGTAGGTCCGAGATCATCTTCTAGGTGATATGTGAAGTAGTCTTGTGGCCTCGTTAAAAACCTCCCTCCGTAAAACCCATTGGGACAAAACCAAAGTGAGGAAAAGAGTACACACAATCCTACTTGCCTAGTTGATGATCAGCTTGAAGGTGGAATGGATTGAATGATGGTTAAGGTGTCTTGGATGATCAAGCTTCTGCCAAGACAAATGTATTCTTCTTGTTTCACACAATTCTTCAGTGTTGCATCCTCAGCTACAAGCTCTTCATGTTCAGGTTCATGCTTCCATTCTTTGGTGCTTTCCATGATCACATCATTTAGTTTCTGCCCCAACAGACTCTCTCCACCCATCATCCTCTATTGCTTCTTCATAGGTCCTTGGTATATACTCTTGATCAAGTTGGCCCATAAAGACTACATGTTCTTGAGGATAGTGTGCCAAAGAACAGGTTGCTTGTATAGGGTGGGCAACTGCATTACTATTGAAGTACACTCTGGTGTTGATCCAATTAGCTGGATCCCTTCTCACCCTGGTACTTCTTCTCAATGGTTGGATTTGCTGCTCTGCTTCTATAACCGGTTCTACTGCCTCTTCTTCTTCTAGATCTTCACTAGACGGTTTAGACTCTGCCTCATGGATTCCATCTTGATCATGTGACTCTGAATCTCTTTCTGGTGGGTGTTGTTGTGATTCAGAATCACTGCCCCCCTCAGGATCAAGGTGGATATCTGCATCAGTAGGGGGAGTATCCGCAGGAGTGGAAGCCATGGATGGTCCTGGTGCTGGGGAAGCAGGAGGTGGTCCAGTACACTGAGAGTTGGTGACCCCTAAACTTTCCAAGATAGTCCTCAAGTTGTGTGCTCTATCAGAGGGACCATGGGAGAGGTCTTTAATGCTATCCCAATTCTTCTCATCATAGTACCCTTTTGATTCCACAAACTTAACATCCCTTGAGACTAAGACCCTCCTGGTGTCTGGTGAGTAACACTTATACCCTTTCTGCGTGTGAGAATAGCCAATGAACATGGCCTTGACACTCTTGGCTTCTAGTTTATTGCGTTGCTCCCCTGGTATTAAGACATAGCAAACACAACCAAACACACGCAAATGATCTATGGGAGGTTTGATTTTGTTTAATACCTGAAAGGGTGAGACATTTTGAAGGACTTTGGTGGGTATTCTATTGATGAGATAGCAAGCTGAGACCACTGCATCCCCCCAAAATCTTTTAGGGACATTGGTGTGAAACATCATGCTTCTTGCTACTTCCATAAGATGGCGATTCTTCCTTTCAGCAACACCATTTTGTTGTGGAGTATATGGGCAGCTTGTTTGGTGGATAATGCCATGCTTAGCTAAGTGAAGTTTAAAGGCTTGACTTGTGTATTCTCCACCATTATCAGACCTAAAAATTTTGATCTTAGAATTGAAATGGTTAGATACATAGTTTTGAAAGTTGATGAATGCTTCTAAAACTCTATCTTTAGTTGGTATCAAGGTCAGCCATGTGTATTTCGATTTTTCATCTATGAATGTAACAAAGTACTTGTGATTTTCTCTAGACACACATGGTGCAGTCCACACATCAGAATGCACTAAATCAAAACACTTCTCATAGATAGTCATAGATTGAGGAAAAACCGACTTGCAATGTTTACCAAGAATACAAGCCTCACAACTTTCATTTTTAAAAGATAGATTAGGTAACATCAATCCTAAAGCACGAGGGTGAGGATGACCTAATCTAGCATGCCATAAAACATCACTAGCTAAAGTAGAAGTAGTATTAAACGCAGAAACAGAATTCAAAGCAGTAGTTAAATTTGATCTAAGCTTGGTGTCTTCAAGTAAATAGAGCTCTCCTTTGCTTACACCTTTGCCCAGCATCTGGCTAGTTTTAATATCCTGAAAGCAAACCTCATTAGGACTGAAAATAACATTGCAATTGAGGTCATTAGTGGCTCTCTTAACAGATAATAAGTTAGATGTAAACTGAGGCATGTAAAAAGCTTGAGACTCCTTATCAAACAGTTTCAGATTTCCTATGCCCTCAATGGGAACCTTATCCCCATTTGCAATGACAACACTACCTAAGGCCGGTTTGATATCATTAATTAACTTAGCATCTCTAATCATGTGATGAGAGGCTCCTGAATCAATGATCAAAGGTCTAGTAGTGCTTAAAGTATTTTGGACAGAATTTAAAGCATTACTATTTATGTTACCAGAGTTTGCATTGAGAGCCTTTATGAGGGCTTCAATGTCTGACTTGGTGATAAGAGTGTCACCAGAAGATGGCTGAGACGTTGCCTGAGAGGTTGAACCCATGACATGAGTTGTAGAGACCATAGCACGTCCATCCTCTCCAATGCGTGCAGCTCCATGGTGTTGGTGCGTCTCCTGACCTCTTGCTTCATGGGCTCTAGCTGCTGAGGTGTGTTTGGGTGGTCTAAGATGAGGGTGAAGTATCCAGCAGTTGGATTTAGAGTGTCCTTGCCTTTTGCAATGCTCACAAGTCACTCTTTTCTCATTTGGTTTGTAGTATGCCTTGTGAGCTGAGCCGGTTTCTACCTTCTCTACCTTGTTGGCCATGGATAGTTCTCCTTTACCCCCAAACAAACCTTCTGACCCTAGCTCCTTGTGCAGCTGAGCACACACATCATCCATACTTGGTAGTTCCTTGGCCCTCAAGATGTGCTTGATTACATCATTGAAGTTCTGGTTGAGAGTGAGAAGCAACCCAAAGATCTTGTCTTGCTCACGCCTTTCTTCAATGACATTGAGGTCGGTTGTGCTAGGTCTCAACACTTCTAGCTCTGCCCATAGCTGACTGTACTTCCCAAGGTGTTTGGTGAAGTCCATCTCCTCTTGTTGCAAGTTGTTTATGGCTCGCTTCACTTCAAAGATTCTGGTTAGGTTTGAAGTGTTGCCATAAACTTTGAGTAGAGTGTCCCACAATTGTTTTGCGGTTTCACAATGTGAGTATGCCTCCATGATGGGTGTGTCAAGTGAGCTTTGCAAGATAGACAGCACCATAAGGTCCTCCTGACCCCATTTGCTTTCATCTACCACTACAACCTCCTTGCCATCTTCCCGTTGAGTAATCTGTCTTGGGGCTTCTCCTGAGGTGATATGCTCCCATAGACCCCTTCCTCCAAGGGCTGTCTTGGCCAGTCTAGACCAGATGAGGTAGTTTGCACCTTTCAAAGTGACCGGAATCATCACTGGCTTGTGTTGCTCCATCTTCTCTTTGCTTTTGTCCAGCGGGTAAAAGGGTGTACTCAAAAGAAAGAGAAGTTCCGGATGTTTGGTTTAGAGGTAACAGTATGGTGAGCAGGTTTCTGCCTTAGAAAGAGATAGGTTGGACAGAAGAGAGTAAGAACAACCAAGAACCAGGGAAAGAACTCGGAAAGAAAAAAGCTATTATCCGGTGGACAATAGGATTTGTGAGAGATTTTTGAAAAAGTAAACCGATTAAGTGAAAGAGCAAGTGAAATAATGAAGCTTTGCGGAAGAGATTAGGTGCTCAAGAGCGTTTAAGCTCTGATACCATGTTAGAAAATGAAGAACAGAGTGAAGAACCAGAGAGAAAGGAAGTAAACTCGAGAGAGAGAGAGAGAGATACTCGAACTAAGAAAGAGAGTGAAGGGAACTTGTTTCCTTAGATTGAAAGGAGATTAGGTTACACGGTTAAATAGGCAAGTCGCCCATACAGAGGAAAATGAATAAACTAACTAGCCTAAGTACACAAATGAATAAACAAAGGGGTTCTGCTCGAGGATGGTCTGCACAAGGCACTGAAAGTGACTTGTCTCCAACGGATGGGAAGCTTAAATGGAACATGTGACCTTTCTTATTTTAATCATTCTTCTTGTCCCATAATATCTCCAACGGTCTTCTCTTCTTTCTGATGTCGACCAAAGGTAAGTTCAAACTTGCCTTGCCTCTGAAGACACGTTAGGTTTAGCTAGGATGACTTGTGATGCAAGTGTTGTACGGACATGCTTGCATTTCAAGTAAGCTTGGATCTTCATCAGCTTCAACTACACAAGTGATTCCTGATCCTCCCTTCCTCTTGTTTATTTATTCCCTTTGTCAATAAATACAAGGGTATACTACAATGCACAAGCAGTGGAGCATCCGGTTCAAGCTGCTTGTACTCTAGTATATTACCCTGAAGACCATTGTGCCTTCATGACGAGTCTGGATGAGAGTAAGTTACCAAGCTCTTATGAAGAAGCTATGCAAGACAAAGAATGGAGGGAATCAGTTGGTGCTGAAGCAGATGCAATGATCAAGAATGATACTTGGTATGAGAGTGCAGTACCAAAAGGGAAGAAGGCTGTTTCTAGCAGATGGATATTCACCATCAAGTATCTTGCAAATGGGAAGATTGATAGGAAGAAGACCAGACTGGTAGCCAGAGGGTTCACTCAAACTTATGGAGAGGACTACATTGACACGTTTGCTCCAGTTGCCAAGCTCCATACAATCAGAATAGTGCTATCTCTTGCTGTGAACTTGGAATGGGGTCTTTGGCAAATGGATGTGAAGAATGCTTTCTTGCAAGGAGAACTTGAAGATGAGGTCTATATGCTTCCCCCTCCTGGTCTTGAGAATTTGGTCAAAGAGGGAAATGTACTAAGACTGAAGAAAGCCATCTATGGTCTCAAACAATCTCCTAGAGCCTGGTACACCAAACTAAGCACAACTCTAAATGGAAGAGGTTTCAAGAGGTCAGAACTCGACCATAATCTCTTCTCCCTATCCACACCATCAGGTATGGTAGTCCTTCTTGTGTATGTTGATGATATCATCATCACAGGAAGTGACAAGGTTGGAATTCAATCTACTAAGGACTTCTTAAAGTCTATCTTTGAAATTAAAGACTTGGGAGAAATGAAATACTTCCTTGGAATTGAGATATGTAGGTCCAAGGAAGGATTGTTTCTTTCTCAAAGGAAATATACACTTGATCTTTTGAAAGATGCAGGTAAACTTGGAGGAAAGACAGTGAGAACACCTCTGGAAGATGGGTATAAGGTTCCACGTGAGGGGGAGATTGAAGACAGCCAACCATTTGAAGATGCCAAGCTCTATAGGAAGCTTGTTGGTAAGTTGATCTATTTAACCATTACACGTCCTGACATATGCTTTGCTGTGAATCAGGTGAGCCAACATATGCAAGGACCAAAGGAGCACCATTGGAGCATGGTGAATAGGATCCTGATGTATCTAAATGGTTCCCCAGAACAAGGAGTGTGGATGGGTTGTAACAAGAGCACTGAGGTAGTGGGATACTGTGATGCTGATTGGGCTGGAGATAGAGCAGATAGGAAATCAACCACAGGCTATTGCACATTCATTGGTGGGAACTTGGTCACTTGGAAGAGCAAGAAGCAGAAGGTGGTATCATGCTCAAGTGCTGAAGCTGAGTACAGGGCTATGTTGAAGCTGACTAATGAGCTAGTTTGGATCAAGGGAATATTGAAGCACTTGGAGATAGATCAGTCAACACCAATGACCATGCATTGTGACAATCAAGCAGCAATCCACATTGCCTCTAACTCGGTGTTTCATGAGAGAACCAAGCACATTGAGGTTGATTGCCACAAGGTGAGGCAAATGATAGTCCAAGGAGTGATCTTACCTTGCTTTACACGGAGTGAAGATCAGTTGGCAGATGTTTTCACTAAGGCTCCAAGACAGAAGACACTTGAGTCCATTCATCACAGATTAGGACTCAGTGATCTTACCAGGCGCAACTAGATCCTCTTGTCATGAGGTCTTTACTCTTTTCCTTGCTGAGGTTTTATCCCTAAGGAGGGTTTTCTTTGGCAAGGTTTTTAATGAGGAAGATCTCATGACATCCAAGCTTGACCGGTTCCCCTTGGTCAAGCTTGAGGGGGAGTGTTGAACCAAATAAGAAATGGAGCAAGTGGTGATCTGAGTATAGAAAGAAGAGAGGATGAGAAGCTTAAACCAAGGGAATGGGATCAAGAGGAAAGAAGTGCAAAGCTAGGGCGAGTGTACGGACAGTACGGACTGTACGACCTACTGTACGGACAACTCGACCAAGGTGTGTTTAAACTCAACTTAAACACATTTTGATCTTGTGCAAAAATAGGGCAAAAGTGTACGGATGGCCCTAGGCCGTACAACTCCCTATTCGTACAAGGCAAGAACGTGTGTCACAAGGAAAGGAGAAGCTAAGGTAAATGGGTGCAAGGTTAAGGAGAAGTTAACTTGCCTCTTACCCGGTAAAAGAAGTGAAGAAGCTCGTGGATAAGGCTTGACCAAGACAGGCTAGCTCGGGCTGGAAAGGAGAAGGCATCTTGTCAAGATGCCAAAGGCATCAAGCTTCCTCAGCCAAGTATTCAAATGAAGGCGTGCCTCTCCCTTAGACTAACCACGTCTCCCTCTTGATAACCTTAACCTTTATGACCGTTTGTGGCTAAGGTTAATGCTTTCCTATATATTGTAACCTATACTCAGATGAATAAACAAGCAAACATTTCGAGTCTCTCTTACTCTCTCTAGTGTTCTTCATATCCAGAAATGGATTTCTAGTCTCCTCTCAAACTTTAGTCTCCGAGTCTCTTTCAATCTCTTCTCTAATCTCTTTCAACGTCTCAAATACTCTTATTACCTCAGATATCTCTTTGGTTTTCAAGTTATGCCATTTGGATTAACCAATGCACCTACTACATTCATGAGGTTAATGAATCATGTTCTTAGATCATTCATAGGCATTTCTGTTGTAGTTTACTTTGATGACATCTTAGTATATAGCAAGAACTTAGAAGAGCATCTAGATCATCTTAGGGCTGTCTTGAATGTTTTAAGGAATGAAAAGCTTTATGCCAACTTGAAGAAGTGCACTTTTTGCACAGATAACTTGGTTTTCCTAGGCTTTGTTGTAAGTGCAGATGGAGTTAAGGTAGATGAGGAGAAGATCAAGGCAATCAAAGATTGGCCGAGTCCAACCACAGTAGGAGAAGTGAGGAGTTTCCATGGGCTTGCTGGCTTCTATAGGAGATTTGTGAAGGACTTTAGCACCATTGTAGCTCCCTTGACTGAAGTGATAAAGAAGGATGTTGGATTCAAGTGGGGAGAAGCACAAGAGAAGGCTTTCCAGAGCCTAAAAGAGAAGCTTACTCAATCACCTCTTCTTATGCTTCCTGACTTTACTAAAACGTTTGAAATAGAATGTGATGCCTAAGGAATTGGAATTGGTGCTGTGTTGATGCAGGATAGGAAACCCATTGCTTACTTCAGTGAGAAGCTTGGAGGAGCCACTCTCAACTATGCAACCTATGACAAGGAACTCTATGCCTTGGTGAGGGCACTACAAACGTGGCAACACTACTTGTGGCCCAAGGAGTTTATCATACACACTGATCATGAGTCCCTAAAGTATCTAAAAGGGCAGAGTAAGCTTAGCAAGAGACACGCAAGGTGGGTTGAATTCATTGAGACCTTTCCCTATGTGATCAAATATAAACAAGGTAAGGAGAATGTAGTTGCTGATGCACTATCTCGGAGGTATGTTCTCTTGACCACTCTAGATGCTAAGTTGCTTGGGTTTGAGCAGATAAAGGATATGTATGATACTGATCATGATTTCAAGGAAGCCTGTGCTTCATGTGCTAAGTTTGCTGCAGGGCATTACTTTAGAAATGAAGGCTACTTGTTCTATGACAATAGATTGTGTGTGCCTAATTGTTCTTTGAGAGATCTTTTTGTCAGGGAATCCCATGGGGGCAGTCTAATGGGACACTTTGGGATTGCCAAGACCTTGAAAGTTTTACAGGATCACTTCTATTGGCCGCACATGAAGAGAGATGTGGAGAGAATCTGTGGAGGGTGTGCTACTTGCAAGCATGCCAAATCCCAAGTTCAATCCCAGGGTTTGTATACTCCTTTACCCATTCCACACCATCCCTGGAATGACATCTCTATGGACTTTATTGTTGGTTTGCCTAGAACTAGAACTGGAAAGGATTCTATCTTTGTTGTTGTTGATAGGTTCTCTAAGATGGCACATTTCATAGCTTGTCACAAGACTGATGATGCATTACATGTAGCTAACTTGTTCTTTAAAGAGGTTGTACGTTTGCATGGCATGCCTAGAACTATAGTTTCTGATAGGGACACTAAGTTTCTTAGTTACTTCTGGAAGACACTTTGGTCTAAGCTAGGCACTAAGCTATTGTTTTCCACTACATGTCATCCACAAACTGATGGGCAAACTGAGGTAGTTAATAGGACTTTAGGAACACTCCTGCGTGCATTCATTAGAAAGAACTTAAGGACATGGGAAGAATACTTACCACATTGTGAATTCGCATACAATCATGCTATGCATTCTGCTTCTAAGTATTCCCCTTTTGAGATTGTTTATGGATTCAATCCCACCTCTCCTTTGGATCTAATGCCTTTACCTGAGTGTGAAAGGACAAGTCTAGATGGCAAGAAGAAAGCAGAGATGGTCCAACATATTCATGAGAAGGCTAGACAGAACATTGAGCAGAAGACCAAGCTTTATGAGAAGCAAGCTAACAAGGGGAGACGTGTGAGGACCTTTGAAGTTGGTGACCAAGTTTGGTTGCACCTGAGGAAGGATAGGTTCCCCAACGAGAGGAAGTCCAAGCTGATGCCAAGGGTTGATGGACCCTTTGAGATCATCCACAAGATCAATGACAATGCCTACAAACTTGATCTCCAAGGTAAGTATGATGTATCAAATACCTTCAATGTCACTGACTTGGCTCCTTTTGCTGTAGATGAACCTGATTTGAGGAAAAATCCTTTTCAAGAGGGAGGGGATGATGTGATCATGGACCGGATCACTAAGGAGAACCAGGAGAGTCTAGATGAGCCACATGAAGCCACATTGCATCAACAACCTGGTGATGATGCTCTAGCCATTCCTGAAGGTCCCATGACTCGTTCCAGAGTCAAGAAGCTTAAAGAGAATGTTGTTGGATTACTCACTTCACATCCACAACAACAAAGTCTTGGACAACGTCTGATCCGAGATTTCTTGATCACCATTCAAGCCATCTCTACATCAAGCTGAGTTAGTGTCTAGGCAAGACATGGGGTGCGTGCTCTTTTCCTTGCTTTTGGTTTTGTCCCACGAGGTTTTCTGGAGGAAGGTTTTTAACGAGGCCACAACTTGTCTTCACATCACCTAAGTCCTATCTCGGTCCAAGACTATAGAAGTTTACATTTTATTTCATTTCATTTAAAAGCTTATGTTAAACTCTAGTTTCCTTTTTTGGTCATTGTCGAAACCCTAGAGGATATGTCTCTGGTTTCTTATTTATAGAGGTCTCTACACCCTCTTGTACTCATCCAGCTTTTTAATAAACAAGTAACATTCTCCTTGACGGCTCTCTCTCTAGAAAGTGTGTCGAGTTCTGGTGTGTAGTATCCAGAGACCTAAGGGTGTTTAGTTTGGTGTGTCATATCCAAGTTATTCATCTAGGAGTATCAAGAGATCATCCATCCCTCTTGTGTCACCACTCAATCCACACGCCTTGAAGAACTTGAGTCTCTGATTCGTTCTTGCAAGGATCTATCCATTCCCATCAACCAAAGAGCATCCTAGGGACGCATCAGACAAGGTCTGATCCGAGATGTCTTGATCACCATTCAAGCCATCTCTACATCAAGCTGAGTTAGTGTCTAGGAAAGACATGGGGTGCGTGCTCTTTTCCTTGCTTTTGGTTTTGTCCCACGAGGTTTTCCGGAGGAAGGTTTTTAACGAGGCCACAACTTGTCTTCACATCACTTAGGCCCTATCTCGGTCCAAGACTAAAGAAGTTTACATTTTATTTCATTTTAAAGCTTATGTTAAACTTAGACTATAGTTTCCTTTTTGCTTAAGTTCCGAAACCCTAGAGAGCATGTTCTCTGGTTTCTTATTTAAAGGGGTCTCTAAACCCTATTGTACTCATCCAGCTTTTTAATAAACAAGTATCTTTTCTCCTTGACGGCTCTCTCTCTAGAAAGTGTGTCGAGTCTGGTGTGTAGTATCCAGAGACCTAAGGGTGTCTAATTTGGTGTGTCATATCCGAGTTATTCATCTAGGAGTATCAAGAGATCATCCATCCCTCTTGTGTCACCATTCAATCCACAAACCTTGAAGAACTTGAGTCCCTGATTCGTTCTTGTAAGGATCTATCCATTCTCATCACCCAAAGAGCATCCTAGGGACGCATCACAAAGAGCAATTAGGCACACACAATCTATTGTCATAAAACAAGTAGCCTTCTTTTCTAAAGTAATGCCCTGCAGCAAACTTAGCACAAGAAGCATAGGCTTCCTTGAAATCATGGTCAGTGTCATACATATCCTTTATCTGCTCAAACCCAAGCAACTTAGCATCTAGGGTGGTCAAGAGAACATACCTCCGAGATAGTGCATCAGCAACTACATTCTCCTTACCTTGTTTATATTTGATCACGTATGGGAAGGTCTCAATGAATTCAACCCACCTTGCGTGTCTCTTGCTAAGCTTACTCTGCCCTTTTAGATACTTTAGGGACTCATGATCAGTGTGGATGACAAACTCTTTGGGCCACAAGTAGTGTTGCCACGTTTGTAATGCCCTCACTAAGGCATATAGTTCTTTGTCATAGGTTGCATAGTTGAGAGTGGCTCCTCCAAGCTTCTCACTGAAGTAGGCTATAGGTTTCCTATCCTGCATCAACACAGCACCAATTCCAATTCCTGAGGCATCACATTCTATTTCAAATGTTTTAGTGAAATCAGGAAGCATAAGGAGAGGTGATTGAGTAAGCTTCTCTTTTAGGCTCTGGAAAGCCTTCTCTTGTGCTTCTCCCCACTTGAATCCAACATCCTTCTTTATCACTTCAGTCAAGGGAGCTGCAATGGTGCTAAAGTCTCTCACAAATCGCCTATAGAACCCAGCAAGCCCATGGAAACTCCTCACTTCTCCTACTGTGGTTGGACTCGGCCAGTCTTTGATGGCTTTGATCTTCTCCTCATCGACCTTAACTCCATCTGCACTCACAACAAAACCTAGGAAAACCAAGTTATCTGTGCAAAAGGTGCACTTCTTCAAGTTGGCATAAAGCTTTTCATTCCTTAAAACATTCAGGACAGCCCTAAGATGATCTAGATGTTCTTCTAAGTTCTTGCTATAAACTAAGATGTCATCAATGTATACTACAACAGAAATGCCTATGAATGATCTAAGAACATGATTCATTAGCCTCATGAATGTACTAGGTGCATTGGTTAATCCAAATGGCATAACTAACCACTCATATAATCCATGTTTAGTTTTGAATGCAGTCTTCCATTCATCTCCTTCTTTCATCCTAATCTGATGATAACCACTTTTTAAATCTATCTTAGAAAAGATGCAAGAACCATGTAACTCATCAAGCATATCATCAAGTCTAGGGATAGGGTGGCGATTCTTCACTATGATGTTGTTGATTGATCTACAATCAACAGACATACGCCATGTACCATCTTTCTTAGGCACTAGGAGCACTGGTACCATGGGCTCAAACTCTCTCGGATATAGCCCTTCTCCATGAGTTCCTCTACTTGTCTTTGCAACTCCTTGGTCTCAACCGGGTTGGTTCTGTATGCTGGACGGTTTGGAAGTGTAGATCCTGGAACAAAGTCTATCTGGTGCTCAATCCCTCTCAAAGGTGGTAAACCAATGGGATTTTCTTCTGGAAATACATCTTGAAACTCCTGCAAAAGAGAAACCATTTCACTCGGATACACCGGTGTAGAATCTGTTAAGTTCAAAAGAGTTTCTTTAAACACAAGTAAGATAGCAGATTGTTTAGAGTTGAGAGTCCTTTTGATATCACCCATGTTAGCATAGAAGTTTGGCTGCTTAGTTCCAGCCGGTTTTAGATCAATCTCCTTCTTCTTTTGGAGTTGAATCTGATCTTTTTGTACTTCCTTGGGTGTCATAGGAACCAGGGTGGTCTTGCGTCCCTTGAACTCAAAGGAGTGCTTGTTGGTGAAGCCATCATGGATAACTCGGCGATCAGATTGCCAAGGTCTTCCAAGAAGTATGTAACCAGCTTGCATAGGCAACACATCACACAAGACTTCATCTTCATATCTCCCAATGGCTAAGGGAATAAGAACTTGACTTGAAACCTTCATGGTGCCTTCTTCATTCAGCCATTGTAACCGGTAATGATATAGGCACCAAGTAGCACCTAACTCAATCCTGGATTAAGGATAGATGGAACAGGAAACCGGTGTGGGAGTGACTTGAGATGGATGGGGAATGAAAGGAGGTGTAGATGGAATGGATGCCGGTTGCTTGATGATTGAATAGAACCAATGGAGGATGGGAACAACAAATGGTCGTATAACCAACTTGTTATCTCACTGGATGGATGATGGCGTGAAGATGGAGTGTGGATCCAAGCTGCTTGTTCGTGTAAACAACTCAACAAGGACTAGGAGAGGGAGATGGAGTGTATAGATTGTTCTTCACAATCTGATGGATCGAAAGTCGCCACAAGCTCTATGGAATGAGCTTGATAAGACAAGATGCTCTCAATGCTGCTTCTCACACACACGGAAAGACTTAGGGTTTTAGTTGCTAAAGGCAAACTGACTCATATATTTCATAAAGGTTGAAAATACAAGGCTGCTTATAGGGGCTTATATACTTGCCGATGCAGCTATGCCCTTCTAGGGGTCTTTGAAGCAAATTTATTACATGACTCAATCTTAGGACCTAAATAAAGCAATAGGCTAAACAATGCCTGGTTTTATTCGAATTGAAATAAAGAAAAGACTCAAAACCTGCAATGAAATCAAGTAAATCGAATATTGAAATGAGCTTACCTTACTTACCTCTTTTGATGGATTTGAAGTTGAATAAGGTAACCGTTGGGGCTGGGAGACGAGCATAGGAGTGAAGTGATGTCGTTTGAAGGCTTGTCTCTTCCCCTTGATACTCACCGTTTCACTTAAGTGGGGAGATGGTGAATAAGGAAACCATCTCCTTGTTTGGAATGATAGACCATAGGTTAGTATCATCTCTTGGACCGTCTTGTATAACATAAGATGTGTCTTGTGTAGCTTCTGATCCTGAAATGGAGAGCTTGTCTAGACGGTTAGTGATGTCTTCTAAGTTGGGGTTGGTGATGGCCTTGGCAAACAACCCTTCAATGGCTTCACAGAAACTTGCAATCACCCCCTTGGTTGCTGATCTTGTTCTTGGTGCTTGTCTAAGAGTAGGGATGTTGATATCTGGTTCTATGTCCTCATCATTCTCTCCCTCTTGAGGAGGTTCTGACCTCAGAACAGTTTCATCTGCATGGAAATAAGATAGATCAGATACGTTGAAGGTGGAAGACACATTGAACTCACCTGGCAGCTCCAACTGGTATGCATTGTCATTGATCTTTTTAAGGACTTTGAATGGACCATCTCCTCTAGGAGATAGCTTAGACTTCCTCTGGTTAGGAAACCTCTCTGATCTCATGTGTAGCCAGACCCAATCTCCTGGTTCAAAGGCAACTTCCTTTCTTCCCTTGTCAGCTTGCTTCTTGGTCAGTTCATTCTTGTGCTCTAGGTTAGTCTTGACCTTCTCATGAATCTTTTTCATTAACTCGGCCTTGGTTTCTCCTTCTTGACTAACCATCTGATCCTTATGGGGAATAGGTAAGAGGTCCAGAGGTGTTGTTGGCTTAAACCCATACACAATCTCAAAAGGTGAGAGCTTAGTAGCAGAGTGGGGAACTCGGTTGTAGGCAAACTCAATAAAAGGTAGACAATCAAGCCAATTCCTCAAGTTCTTACCAACCGTGGCTCTTAATAGAGTGGAGAGCGTGCGGTTTACAACCTTAGTCTGCCCATCAGTTTGGGGATGGCAGGTTGTTGAGAAAAGCAGCTTAGTGCCCAGCTTTCTCCAAAGGGTCCTCCAAAAGTGGCTCAAGAACTTTGTGTCTCGGTCAGAAACAATAGTTCTAGGAATACCATGAAGCTTCACCACTTCTTTGAAGAATAAATCAGAGGTTTGGGAGGCATCATTGGTCTTGTTGCAAGGAATGAAATGTGCCATCTTAGAGAACCTGTCCACTACCACAAAGATAGAGTCCTTGTTCCTGATCTTTGGCAATCCTAGAACAAAATCCATGGAAATATCTACCCAAGGTAGGTCAGGGATAGGTAATGGAATGTATAACCCATGAGGATGTAACCTGGATTTTGCCTTGAGACAAATGATGCACCTTGCACAGAACTTCTCTACATCCCTTCTCAAGTGTGGCCAGAAGAAATGCTCAGCTACAATACTTAGGGTCTTGTCCCGGCCAAAGTGTCCCATGAGGCCTCCACCATGTGCTTCTCTTAAGATTAGATCACGCATTGACCCTTGTGCAATGCACAGCCTCTTGTCTCTGAAAAGGAACTCATCTTGTTTAAAGAAGGACCCAAATGCGCCTTGTTTACATTGCTTGTAGATGTCCCCAAAGTCAGGATCTTCTACATATTGATCTTTGATGTGCTCAAAACCCATAACCTTAGCCTCCATCAATGATACAAGTGCATGTCTCCGGGATAGGGCATCAGCTACAATGTTCTC
The DNA here is from genome assembly GCA_905132885.1 of Moricandia moricandioides. Lineage (NCBI taxonomy): Eukaryota > Viridiplantae > Streptophyta > Magnoliopsida > Brassicales > Brassicaceae > Moricandia > Moricandia moricandioides. The sequence goes on along the minus strand of CAJHQQ010004522.1, from coordinate 8,346 downwards.
TTTTCCCTTCTTGTATTTGATCACATAAGGGAAAGACTCCACAAACTCTAGCCAACGAGCATGCCTTTTCTTCAATGTTGTTTGGCCCCTCAGATACTTGAGTGTCTCATGGTCAGTGTGTATCACAAACTCCTTGGATAAGAGGTAGTGTTGCCAAGTCTCCAATGATCTCACTAAGGCATACAGTTCCTTGTCATATGTGGGGTAGTTGAGGGTTGCTCCATGTAGTTTCTCACTGAAGAATGCTACTGGCTTCCCCCCTTGAGTTAACACAGCTCCTATTCCTGTTCCTGAGGCATCACATTCAACCTCAAAAGTTTTATCAAAGTTAGGTAAGACCAAAACAGGAGCATTAGTTAAACTGTCTTTAAGCTTTTGAAAAGCTTCTTCCTGTTCAGTTCCCCATTTAAAAGCTACATCCTTCTTGATTACTGATGTTAATGGGGCTGCAATGGTGCTGAAGTCCTTGACAAATCTCCTGTAGAAACTTGCCAAGCCATGAAAGCTCCTCACATGGCTGATGGTTGTTGGAGTAGGCCAGTCTTGTACTGCCTTGATCTTCTCTTCATCCACCTTCAGTCCCTGTGAGCTAACAACAAAGCCTAGGAAGACTAATTGATCAGTGCAAAAGGTACACTTCTTAAGGTTAGCATAGAGGTGTTCTAAGCGCAATGTATCCAAAACCTTTTCAAGATGCTTAAGATGATCTTCTAAGCTGGTGCTATAGATTAGGATGTCATCAAAGTAAACAACAACAAACTTACAGATGTATGCCCTTAAGACATGGTTCATGAGGCGCATGAAGGTGCTTGGAGCATTGGTGAGACCAAATGGCATGACAAGCCATTCATAGAGGCCTCTCTTGGTCTTGAAGGCAGTCTTCCACTCATCACCTTCCTTCATTCTAACCTGATGATATCCACTCTTCAAGTCTATCTTTGAAAAGATGGTGGCACCACTGAGTTCATCTAACATGTCGTCTAGCCTTGGTATTGGGTGTTAAACCTGAAGTGATAATCTGATCACTAAAGGTTATGGGCAAAGAAAGGACCAAACCATTGTGGAAGTTCTGTCATGAACAAAGGAAGGTCCAGAAGGCAATGCTGAGTTAGAAAGAGGTTCAGGAAGGGTTTACAATGATGGAAGAAGACTTGGGTGAAGTTTGGAGACAAATGGTCGATGTGCAAAGTTCGGGTCGTCCGTACCGTATGGACGTACGGACTGTACGGACCGTACGGGCGTGGTCGACCCAGAAACTTCACTTTCGACCATTTGAGCATGTTTTGGGTTTGTGCAAAGTTGGGGCGAAAAGTGTACGGACCAAACCCTAATCCGTACACTCCCATGGTGAAACCTTGGTGCACAAGTCAAGAAGAACCCTAGTTACCTTAAAGAAAGAAGAGAGGAAGAGGAGATGACCCGGAAGCATCTTTGGGAAGCATCTGGCGAGATGCTCTTGTTGCTTACCGTGTGGATAAGATGCTGAAGGAATATGCCAGTCAAAGATGCTGATCCAGAATGGATAAGGTCTAGGCTGGAAAGGAAGAGCAAGTTGGCCGGTGCACCTAGACTGGTCTATGGACAGGTTCATGAGCATTGGTGGCTCATTCCTAGCCAAGTTAACCTCATGGACGCCCAGCAAGGGACAGGCTGTCCAAGCATGTGAGCATTTCTGGCCAAGGAATTCAAATCAGGAGCCAATCCATTTGTTGACTTCACATGCTTGTCTTGCTTTCTTGTAAACCCTTGTAACCTCATTTATCTATTTATATGGTGTAATGTCGAAATGAATAGATAAGCTGAATGGGGGTATTCCCCTTTCTTCTTCATTAATCTCTTAGTCTCTTAGTCTCTCTAGTCTCCCAAAATCTCTAGTCTCTCATAAACTCTCTCTCTCATCAGTCTCATTCTCATTTCGACCATATCAAGCTCTCATCTTCCCCATTGGGGTTTCTCTCACTTACACAACCAGAGTTTATCAAATCTTTCATTGGGTGCCTACACTTGATGGTTATGTTGTTGATGGCACGGCAGTCAACACACATCCTCCAAGTCCCATCTTTCTTTGGTACTAAGAGTACAGGAACTGCACAAGGACTTAGACTCTCCCGGATGTATCCCTTGTCCATCAAGTCCTGCACTTGCCTTTCTAGTTCTTTGGCCTCTTCAGGATTTACTCTATAGGCTGGCCGGTTTGGTAAGGGGGCCCCTGGAATGAGATCTATCTGGTGTTCTATTCCCCTAATAGGTGGCAAACCAGTGGGTATCTCTTCTGGAAATAAGTCTTGGTACTTCTCAATTAGCTGACAATAGCTGGGGAAAGTTCTTGCTCTTCATAACCTGTCAATACACCTTCCTTAAAGATCATTAGTAGCACCTGTGTTTTGCATTCTAATGATTTTAAAACTTGTTGGGGAGTGATGTATAGATTAGTTTTACTTGCCTTGTTTCCTTTGTCCATCTCCTTTTGCATGTCTAGGACTTGTTGTGGAGTTAAAGGAGCAAGGTTGTGCTTGCGGTTGTTGTGAGTGAAGCTGTAGTAGTTGCTGCGCCCATTGTGTTAGAATAAGTGTGTTTAGTGTCTGGTTTGTGTGTAGAAGATGAAGAACAGGAAGAACTAGAGAGAAGGAAGAGAGAATTCGTGAGAGAGTGTAGAGAGAGAGAGAGACGAGAATAGAGAAATGAGGAATTGTATTCCTTGCCTTAATCGGTTCATAGGACACATACATAAATAGAGAAACAAGTTGACTCAGAAATGAATAAACTAATAGGTCTGAGCAAGGCATAGAACAGTCTGGACCAGGCAGATGGCTCGTCCAGCTTAGGTGAAAGTGACTGGTCCTTATGTCTCTCTCATCCGATTCAAACCTTAACCAAGCATGTGATCTTCTTCTGTCTTGACTCCAACGGCTCCTCCTCTCTTGCTAAAGCTTAGACAGATATTTAAATAAGTCTTTCCCGGTTCAACTCTCCTCTTGTGTGTCGTGCAAGTCAAGCTAGGTTTAGGTTGTACGGACTTGTACGGATCAGTTCACTCTTGATCATCCGGAATGCTTCTCTTGTCTTGATCTCTCAACTCTTGCCATTCACTTCTTGATGTCAACACTGCATCCTCTTGTTTATTGCTTCATGTTCACACTCCCCCTCAAGCTTGACTATGGGGAACAAGTCAAGCTTGGATACCATGAATCATTCCCTCATTAAAACCTTACTTGGAAAAACCACTAGGGATAAAAACCAAGCAAGGAAAAAGAGTAGAATACTTCATGGCAAGAGGATTAGTGACATGTGAGGTCTATGAGTCCAAGTCTAGGATGAATGGACTCACAAACCTTGCTGCTGGCTGCCTTAGTGAATATATCAGCCAGTTGATCTTCACTTCTGGTATAGCATGGAAGAATGACTTGATGTTCCACTGCTTGCCTGACCTTATGGCAATCCACCTCTATATGCTTGGTTCTCTCATGGAATACTGAGTTGGATGCAATGTGTATGGCTGCCTGATTATCACAGTGCATTGTCATGGGTGTAGTGATCTCTATACCCAAGTCCTTTAGCAATCCCTTGATCCATATGAGTTCACTAGTTAGCTTCCTCATAGATCGGTATTCTGCCTCAGCACTTGAGCAAGATACCACCTTCTGCTTCTTGCTTTTCCATGTGACTAAGTTTCCTCCAATGAATGTGCAATAGCCTGTGGTTGATCTTCTATCAACTCTGTCTCCAGCCCAATCAGCATCACAATATCCTACAACTTCAGTACTCTTGTTGCACGCCATCCACACACCTTGACCAGGAGCTTCTCTTAAGTATCTCAAGATCCTCTCCACCATATTCCAGTGATGAACTTTGGGGTCTTGCATGTGTTGACTCACTTGGTTCACAGCAAAGCACACATCTGGACGAGTGATGGTTAAGTAGATTAGCTTTCCAACCATCCTCCTATACTTCTTGACATCTTCAAAGGATGTATCTTCAAACTCCCCCTCTCGCAGTACCTTGTAACCTTCTTCCAATGGGATTTTGGCCTGTCTTCCTCCAAGGTTTCCTGCCTCATTTAAGATGTCAAGTGTGTACTTTTACTTTGGGATAAGAAAAGCCCCTCTTTAGATCGGCATATTTCAATCCCAAGGAAGTACTTTAACTCTCCTAAATCCTTAATATCAAATGCTGTTTTAAGAAAGGTTTTAGTTGAGATGATACCTCCCTTGTCACTACCAGTGATGATAATGTCATCTACATAGACAAGAATGACTACCATTCCTTGCTGGCTGGTTAGTGTGAAGAGTGTATGATCAGCTTCAGATTTCACAAAGCCTTTTCCATTGAGTGTTGTGCTCAACTTGTGATACCAGGCCCTTGGTGATTGCTTCAATCCATAGATTGCCTTCTTTAGCCTTAGGACATTTCCTGGTTTTACAAGACTCTCTAGGCCAGGAGGTGGTCGCATGTACACTTCATCTTCCAACTCTCCTTGTAGAAATGCATTCTTCACATCCATTTGCCATAGTTCCCATTCCAAGTTAACAGCAATTGAGAGAACAATTCTTATTGTATGAAGTTTAGCCACTGGTGCAAATGTATCAATGTAGTCCTCTCCATAAGTTTGAGTGAATCCCCTTGCTACTAGTCTAGTCTTCTTCCTCTCTGGTTTCCCATTTGCTAGGTACTTGATAGTGAAGATCCATCTACTTGTTACTGCCTTCTTGCCTTTTGGGAGTTCAGCTTCATACCATGTATCATTTGCTATCATGGCATCAGTCTCTTTCCCTACTGACTCTCTCCACTCCTCATGTTCCATGGCTTCCTGATATGACCTTGGTATCCATTCTTGATCCAACTCACTGATGAAGGCTTGATGTTCTTCTGGATACTGAGCCATAGAGCATGTTGCACTAACTGGTTGAGCTACTGCCTCAGCATTGAAGTATACTCTTGTGTTGATCCAGTTTGATGCAGGGTTCCTGATCCTTGTACTTCTTCTCAGAGGTTGTATCTGATCAGGTTCTGCCTCTGACTCATTTGTTTCACTTGAATCTTCTGGTTGAGTCACATTTTCTGTGTCTGATGGCGACTCATCTTGATCATGAGCCATTGAGTTTCCTTCAGGATGTATTGTGTCATTGCCCCCCTCAGGATCAGGATGAGTAGCTTGAATGTTTTCCTCAGCAGGTTCCTCACCATGAGCTGAGTTCTCCTTGTTCTCCATAGGTTCTTGTGGCAGATTGATGCCAAGATTCTCTAGAATCACCCTCAGGTTGGTGGCTCTATCAGAGGCAGAGTGAGATAGGTCCTTGAGTTCACTCCAACTCTTCTCATCATAATAGGCTTTTGATTCCACAAATCTGACATCCCTGGAGATTAGAACTTTCCTAGTGGCTGGGACATAGCACTTGTATCCCTTCTGAGTTGGTGAGTAGTCAATGAACATAGCCTTGGTGCTCTTAGCCTCCAGATTGTTTCTTAGTTCACCTGGGATCAAAACAAAACACATACACCCAAACACACGCAAGTGATCTATAGAGGGTCTAGTGTTGTTGAGTACCTCATAAGGTGATTTATCACTGAGGACTTTTGTGGGGATTCTGTTGATCAAGTAAGAAGCCGTGACAACTGCATCTCCCCATAGTCTTTTAGGCACATTCATGTGGAACATCATGCTCCTGGCCACCTCCATTAGATTTCGATTTTTCCTCTCTGCCACACCGAGTATATATGTTGATATGCAGTAAGGGAAATCGGGAAACTAACACTTTTTTTTATTTTTCTCCAAGGCAATATGGATTAAACTAAAGACTAACTCGACTTCTTTCTTTTTCTTTTCTGATACACGACTAAGAACTCTTAAACAACAACAATGGTGGCAAAAGATTAAGCAAACAGAAACTAAACTTTTTATGGTTTTTCTTAATGAAATGAGACGATCTAAATGAAAAGGAAGGAGATAACCTGAGATGGAGCCTTTCGGCTCTGATACCAAAATGATATAGGCACCAAGTAGCACCTAACTCAATCTGGATTAAGGATAGATGGAACATGAAACCGGTGTGAGAGTGACTTGAGATGGATGGGGAATGAAAGGAGGTGTAGATGGAATGGATGCCGGTTGCTTGATTGATTGAATAGAACCAATGGAGGATGGGAACAACAAATGGTCGTATAACCAACTTGTTATCTCACTGGATGGATTGATGGCGTGAAGATGGAGTGTGGGATCCAAGCTGCTTGTTCGTGTAAACAACTCAAACAAGGACTAGGAGAGGGAGATGGAGTGTATAGATTGTTCTTCACAATCTGATGGATCGAAAGTCGCCACAGAGCTCTATGGAATGAGGCTTGATAAGACAAGATGCTCTCAATGCTGCTTCTCACACACACGGAAAGACTTAGGGTTTTAGTTGCTAAAGGCAAACTGACTCATATATTTCATAAAGGTTGAAAATACAAGGCTGCTTATAGGGGCTTAATATACTCGCCGATGGCAGCTATGCCCTTCTAGGGGTCTTTGAAGCAAATTTATTACATGACTCAATCTTAGGACCTAATAAAGAAATAGGCCTAAACAATGCCTGGTTTTATTCGGAATATGAAATAAAGAAAAGACTCAAAACCTGCAAGGAAATCAAGTAAATCGAATATTGAAATGAGCTTACCTTACTTACCTCTTTTTGATGAGATTTGAAGTTGAATAAAGGTAACCGTTGGGGCTGGGTAGATCGAGCATAGGAGTGAAGTGATGTCGTTTGAAGGCTTGTCTCTTCCCTTGATACTCACCGTTGCACTAAGTGGGGAGATGGTGAATAAGGAAACCATCTCCTTGTTTTGGAATGATAGACCATAGGTTAGTATCATCTCTTGGACCGTCTTGTATAACATAAGATGTGTCTTGTGTAGCTTCTGATCCTGAAATGGGAGAGCTTGTCTAGACGGTTAGTGATGTCTTCTAAGTTGGGGTTGGTGATGGCCTTGGCCAACAACCCTTCAATGGCTTCACAGAAACTTGCAATCACCCCTTGGTTCCTGATCTTGTTCTTGGTGCTTGTCTTAGAGTAGGGATGTTGATATCTGGTTCTATGTCCTCATCATTCTCTCCCTCTTGAGGAGGTTCTGAACCTCAGAACAGTTTCATCTGCATGGAAATAAGATAGATCAGATACGTTGAAGGTGGAAGACACATTGAACTCACCTGGCAGCTCCAGCTGGTATGCATTGTCATTGATCTTTTTAAGGACTTTGAATGGACCATCTCCTCTAGGAGATAGCTTAGACTTCCTCTGGTTAGGAAACCTCTCTGATCTCATGTGTAGCCAGACCCAATCTCCTGGTTCAAAGGCCAACTTCCTTTCTTCCCTTGTCAGCTTGCTTCTTGGTCAGTTCATTCTTGTGCTCTAAGGTTAGTCTTGACCTTCTCATTGAATCTTCTTCATTAACTCGGCCTTGTTTCTCCTTCTTGACTAACCATCTGATCCTTATGGGGGAATAGGTAAGAGGTCCAGAGGTGTTGTTGGCTTAAACCCATACACAATCTCAAAAGGTGAGAGCTTAGTAGCAGAGTGGGGAACTCGGTTGTAGGCAAACTCAATAAAAGGTAGACAATCAAGCCAATTCTCAAGTTCTTACCGACCATGGCTCTTAATAGAGTGGAGGGCGTGCGGTTTACACCTCAGCTGCCCCATCAGTTTGGGGATGGCAGGTTGTTGAGAAAAAGCAGCTTAAGTGCCCAGCTTTCTCAAAGGGTCTCCAAAGTGGCTCAAGAACTTTGTGTCTCGGTCAGAACAATAGTTCTAGGAATACCATGAAGCTTCACCATTCTTTGAAGAATAATCAGAGGTTTGGGGAGGCATCATTGGTCTTGTTGCAAGGAATGAAATGTGCCATCTTAGAGAACCTGTCCACTACCACAAAGATAGAGTCCTTGTTCCTGATCTTTGGCAATCCTAGAACAAAATCCATGGAAATATCTACCCAAGGTAGGTCAGGGATAGGTAATGGAATGTATAACCCATGAGGATGTAACCTGGATTTTGCCTTGAGACAAATGATGCACCTTGCACAGAACTTCTCTACATCCCTTCTCAAGTGTGGCCAGAAGAAATGCTCAGCTATGAAAACTAAAGAGATATCTGAGGTAATAAGAGTATTTGAGACGTTGAAAGAGATTAGAAGAGATTGAAAGAGACTCGGAGACTAAAGATTGAGAGAAGACTATGAATCCATTTCTGGATATGAAGAACTAGAGAGAGAGTAAGAGAGACTCGAAATGTTTGCTTGTTTATTCATCTGAGTATAGGTTACAATATATAGGGAAGCATTAACCTTAGCCACAAACGGTCATAAAGGTTAAGG
>CAJHQQ010004521.1:0-27067 GCA_905132885.1 Moricandia moricandioides | reverse complement strand
CTCTTGTAACCATCCAATCTTTTCTATACAAGTTATTCATCTTTTGCGGCTCTCTCTCTCTCTAAAAGAAGTGTGCCGAGTTCTGGTGTGTCATATCCAGAGTCTAAGGGTGCTTAGTTTGGTGTGTAATATCCAAACCATTCATCTAGGAGTATCAAGAGTTCATTCATCCCTCTTGTGTCACCATCCGATCCACACGCCTTGAAGGACTTGAGTCTTTTGATTCGTTCTTGCAAGGATTATCCATTCCCATCAACCAAAGAGCATCCTAGGGACGCATCACCTTGCTATACACGGAGTGAAGATCAGTTGGCAGATGTTTTCACTAAGGCTCCAAGACAGAAGACACTTGAGTCCATTCATCACAGATTGGGGCTCAGTGATCTTACCAGGCTCAACTAGTTCCTCTTGTCATGGGGTCTTTACTCTTTTCCTTGCTGAGGTTTTATCCCTAAGGAGGGTTTTCTTTGGCAAGGTTTTTAATGAGGAAGATCTCATGACATCCAAGCTTGACCGGTTCCCCTTGGTCAAGCTTGAGGGGGAGTGTTGAACCAAATAAGAGATGGAGCAAGTAGTGATCTGAGTATAGGAGAGGATGAGAAGCTTAAACCAAAGGAATGGGATCAAGAGGAAAGAAGTGCAAAGCTAGGGCGAGTGTACGGACAGTACGGCCTGTACGGCCTACTGTACGGACAACTCGACCAAGGTGTGTTCAAACATAACTTGAACACATTTTGAGCTTGTGCAAAAATAGGGCAAAAGTGTACGGATAGCCCTAGGCCGTACACATTCCTATCCGTGCAAGGCAAGAACGTGTGGCACAAGGAAGGGAGAAGCTAAGGTAAATGGTGCAAGGTTAAGTTGAAGTTAACTTGCCTCCTATCCGGTAAAAGAAGGGAAGAAGCTCGCGGATAAGGCTTGACCAAGACAGGCTGGCTCGGGCTGGAAAGGAGAAGGCATCTAGTCAAGATGCCAAAGGCATCAAGCTTCCTCAGCCAAGTATTCAAATGAAGGCGCGCCTCTCCCTTAGACTAACCACGTTTCCCTCTTGTTAACCTTAACCTTTATGACCGTTTGTGGCTAAGGTTAATGCTTTCCTATATATTGTAACCTATACTCAGATGAATAAACAAGCAAACATTTCGAGTCTCTCTTACTCTCTCTCTAGTTCTTCATATCCAGAAATGGATTCATAGTCTTCTCTCAATCTTTAGTCTCCGAGTCTCTTTCAATCTCTTCTAATCTCTTCCAACGTCTCAAATACTCTTATTACCTCAGATATCTCTTTAGTTTTCATCTATATGCCTGAATTCACCTCAAACCTGTTGTCTGTTAAGAAGTGCACTACTGATCTTAATTGTAATGTTATCTTTAGCCCTAATGATGTGAAGTTTCAGGATATTGAGAGCAGTCAGTTGGTTGGACAAGGAGTGAAAAAAGGCGATCTATATTTGCTTGAAGAGCTTACTTCCTTTCCTGATCATAGATGTTCATTTACTTCTGTTTCTACTTCTGGTTTGAATAAGAATGCTTTGTGGCATGCTAGACTAGGACATCCTCATGTTAGAGCTTTAAACTTAATGGTTCCAGGTGTTGTGTTTGAAAATAATGATTGTGAAGCTTGTATCTTAGGCAAGCATTGTAAGACTGTGTTTCATAAATCCACAACTATCTATGATCATTGCTTTGATTTAATTCACTCGGATGTTTGGACTGCCCCTTGTTTGTCTAGGGAGAACCATAAGTACTTTGTTACATTCATAGATGAGAAGTCTAAATACACCTGGATAACCTTGATTCCATCTAAAGATAGGGTGCTTGATGCATTTAGAAATTTTCAAAACTATGTAACTAACCATTTCAATGCCAAGCTTAAAATTTTTAGATCAGATAATGGTGGGGAGTATACAAGTCAAGCATTCAAGCAACACCTATCTCAACATGGAATTCTCCACCAAACAAGCTGTCCATATACACCTCAACAGAATGGAGTGGCAGAGAGAAAGAACAGACACCTTATGGAGGTAGCACGGTCTATGATGTTCCAAGCTAATGTTCCAAAGAGGTTCTGGAGTGATGCAGTGTCTACTGCTTGTTATCTGATCAATAGAACCCCAACCAGGATCCTTGAGGATAAGTCACCATTTGAGGTTTTGAACAAGCATAGACCAACCCTAGACCATCTCCGGGTCTTTGGTTGCCTCTGTTTTGTTCTCAAACCAGGAGAGCTAAGGAACAAGTTGGAGGCAAAGAGCACAAAGGGGATGTTCATAGGGTACTCGCCAACTCAAAAGGGGTACAAGTGTTATGATCCAGAAACAAGAAGAGTTCTGGTGTCAAGGGATGTAAAGTTTGTGGAGGATAGAGGCTTCTATGAAGAGAAGAACCAGACAGAGTTAAAAGACTTAGCTACTGACAAGGCATCTAATTTGAGGATCATCCTGGAGAGTCTTGGGATTAACATGTCTCAAGATCAACAACATGGAGGAGGACAACATCAGGGTCCCCCCACTACTGAAGGAAATCAAGCTCCCCACCTTGATCATGAGGGGGGGAATGGAATTGGAACTGATCAGAATCAAGATGAAGAAGGATCAGGCACTCATGATCAAGATGGCGATCAAGGAAATGTGGAGGAAGAAGGAGGAGATGAACAAGATGAGCATGAAGAAGGAGAGGTAGACCAACCTCAACCTGCTGTTCAACCACTGAGGAGGAGTACAAGAGTGAGACACCCTCCATCCAACTGGATAAACACCAGAGTTTATTACAATGCGCAGGCTGTTGAACATCCATCTCAAGTATCTTGCTCCCTAGCATTCTATCCTGAAGATCACTGTGCCTTTATGACAAGTCTGGATGAGAGCTATGTTCCAGCATCCTATGAGGAAGCGATCAAGGATAAGGAATGGAAGGAATCAGTAGGAGCTGAGGCTGATGCAATGGTTAAGAATGACACTTGGTATGAGAGTGAGCTGCCAAGAGGGAAGAAGGCAGTGTCTAGTAGGTGGATCTTCACAATTAAGTACCTAGCAAATGGGAAGGTGGATAGAAAGAAGACCAGATTGGTTGCTAGAGGATTTACTCAGACTTATGGTGAAGATTACCTAGACACTTTTGCTCCAGTTGCAAAGCTTCACACCATCAGGATTGTATTGTCAGTGGCAGTGAACTTGGAATGGGATCTTTGGCAAATGGATGTAAAGAATGCATTCCTTCAAGGAGAACTTGAAGATGAAGTCTACATGTATCCTCCACCTGGTTTGGAACATTTGGTGAAGAAAGGAAACGTTCTAAGGTTGAGGAAAGCTATATATGGTCTTAAGCAGTCACCAAGAGCATGGTACAACAAACTCAGCACCACCTTGAATGGGAGAGGCTTCAAAAGGTCTGAACTCGACCACACCCTCTTCACTCTCATTACATCCTCAGGTATAGTTGTCCTCCTAGTATATGTTGATGATATCATCATTACTGGAAGTGACAAGGCAGGTATACAATCTACTAAAGACTATCTAAAATCTGTCTTTGAAATTAAAGATTTGGGGGAGATGAAATACTTTCTTGGAATTGAGTTATGTAGGTCTAAGGAAGGTTTATTTCTGTCCCAAAGAAAGTATACACTTGATCTTTTGAAAGATGCAGGGATGTATGGAGGGAAGACATCTAGAACTCCTCTTGAAGATGGATATAAAGTGCCACGTGAGGGGGAGATTGAAGATAGTCCACCATTTCAAGATGCCAAGCTTTACAGAAAGCTTGTTGGTAAGTTAATTTACTTAACCATAACAAGACCTGATATATGCTTTGCTGTGAATCAGGTGAGTCAACATATGCAAGCCCCAAAGGAGCATCACTGGAACATGGTGAAGAGATTGCTCATGTACCTGAATGGATCAATCAACCAAGGAGTTTGGATGGGTTGCAACAAGAGTACTGAAGTGGTAGGGTACTGTGATGCTGATTGGGCTGGGGATAGGATGGATAGGAAGTCCACAACCGGTTATTGCACATTCATTGGAGGGAACCTGGTCACTTGGAAGAGCAAGAAGCAAAAGGTGGTGTCATGCTCAAGCGCAGAAGCTGAATATAGAGCCATGCTGAAGCTGACAAATGAGTTAGTTTGGATGAAGGGCATACTGAAGCACTTGGGGGTTGATCAAGACACACCTATGACCATGCATTGTGACAACCAAGCGGCCATCCACATTGCCTCCAACTCGGTGTTCCATGAAAGAACAAAGCACATTGAAGTGGATTGTCACAAGGTGAGGCAAATGATTGTATCCGGGGACATCTTACCTTGCTACACAAGGAGTGAGGATCAACTAGCTGATGTGTTCACCAAGGCAGCTAGACAGAAGACCATTGAGTCCATTCACACGAGGTTAGGACTCATTGATCTCACCAGAAGGAACTGAGCCCCTTTGTCATGAGGTCTTTACTCTTTTCCTTGTCAAGGTTTTATCCCTAAGGAGGGTTTTCTTTGATAAGGTTTTTAATGAGGAAGATCTCATGGCATCCAAGCTTGACTGATTCCCATAGTCAAGCTTGAGGGGGAGTGTTGAATAAACTGATTAATGATAGAGGAAGCATAGAGGATTTGGGAGGATTTGAGTTTGGGGTGTTCGTACAATTGGCCATACAATAGGCCGTACAAGTGACCGTACACACCCAAACTTACCTTGAAGATGAAGTTACCCGGGGAAGAGGTTAATCGACCAAGAGTTACCTTGATCACTTACCACGCGGGAAGCTTGACCAAAAGGATAAGAGAGGCGCGTCTCTGACAGGCTGGCTCATGGCTGGAAGAGCATCTGGTCAAGATCCCTTTGGCATCAAACGTGTGGAGCTTCTGGTCCAAGCATTTCAAATAGACGCTCCTCCCCGGCTTGACCACACATGCTTTTGGTCTTTGTTAACGTTGAAACCTTATCCTAATCTCCTCTATATATTGTAAAGCTTGCTTATCATTAATCATAACGAGTATTTCAGTCTCTCTCTCTTGTTTATCTCTCTACACTCTCTCATGGTTTCTCTTAAGTCTACCCGGATCTCTCTTCATTTTCTTGTCTAAGTCTCTCTATTCTCTCGATCCTTCACTCTTTCTTCTGTTTATACTCTAGTTTCTCTCAAGATTTCAGATTCAACTTCAGGATGATTCTGCAATGATTTATGAGTCCAAATCAAGCTTCTTACATCTTTATTAATTCTGGTTTTGATTAGAATCAAGAAGAAATTGCCAAATCTCCAAACAAGGTGAACTGGAATCACTTCGGTTAAAAGTGGGATAACTTCTTCATCATAACTCCTATGATCTTGATTCAACATCAGGGTGATTCTACACTGATTTATGATTCCAAATCAAGCTTTTTACATCGTGATTCTTTCTGGTTTTATTAGTATCAAGAATAAATTGCCAACTCTGCAAAAAGGGCAAACTGGAATCACTTCAGTTAAAATTGGGATAACTTCTTCATCATAACTCTTATGATCTTGATTCAACTTCAGGGTGATTCTACACTGATTTATGAGTCCAAATCATTCTTCTTACATCGTGAGTCATTCTTGTTTTATTAGAATCAAGAAGAAATTGTCAAATCTCCAAACAGGGTAAACTGGAATCACATCGGTTAAAAGTGTGATAACTTCTTTATCATAACTCCTATGATCTTGATTCAACTTCAGGGTGATTCTAAACTTATTTATGAGTCCAAATCAAGCTTCTTACATCGTGAGTCATTCTGGTTTTATTAGTATCAAGAAGAATTTGTCAAATCTCCAAACAGTGTAAACTGGAATCACTTCTGTTAAAAGTTGGATAACTTCTTCATCATAACTCCTATGATCTTGATTCAACTTCAGGGTGATTCTACACTTATTAATGAGTCCAAATCAAGCTTCTTACATCGTGATTCATTCTGGTTTTATTAGTATCAAGAATAAATTGCCAAATCTCCAAACAGGGTAAACTGGAATCACTTCGGTTAAAAGTGGGATAACTTCTTCATCATAACTCCCATGATCTTGATTCAAATTCAGGGTAATTCTAAACTGATTTATGAGTCCAAATCAAGCTTATTACATCGTGATTCAATCTGGTTTTATTAGTATCAAAATAAAATTACCAAATCTCCAAACATGATAAACTAGATTCACTTCGGTTAAAAGTGGGATAACTTCTTCATCATAACTCCTATGATATTGATTCAACTTCAGGGTTATTATCCTCTGATTTATGAGTCCAAATCAAGATTCTAAATCTTGATTCATTATGGTTTGATTATAATCAAGAAGAAATTGCAAACTCTCCAAACAGGACAAACTGGAATCACTTCGGTTAAAAGTGGGATAATTTCTTCATCATAACTCCTATGATCTTAATTCAACTTCAGGGTGATTCTACACTGATTTATGAGTCCAAATCAAGCTTCTTACATCCCGATTCATTCTGGTTTTATTAGTATCAAGAAGAAATTACCAAATCTCAAACAGGGCAAACTGGGATCACTTCGGTTAAAAGTGGGATAACTTCTTCATCATAAACTCCAATGGTATTGATTCAACTTCAGGATGATTCTACACTTTATTTATGAGTCCAAATAAAGATTCTTACATCTTGATTCATTCTGGTTTTATTTAGAATCAAGAAGAAATTGCCAAATCTCCAAACAGGGTAAAATGGAGTCACTTCGGTTAAAAGTGGGATAACTTCTTCATCATAACTCCTATGATCTTGATTCAAATTCAGGGTGATTCTAAACTGATTATGAGTCGAAATCAAGCTTCTTACATCGTTATTCATTCTGGTTTTATTTGTATCAAGAAGAAATTATCAAATCTCCAAACAGGGTGAACTGGAATCACTTCGGTAAAAAGTGGGATAACTTCTTCATCATAACTCATATGAATCTTGATTCAAACTTCAGGCTGATTCTATACTGATTAATAAGTCCAAATAGAAGATTCTTACATTGTGATTCATTCTGGTTTTATTAGTATCAAGAATAAATTGTCAAATCTCCAAACAGGGTAAATGGAATCACTTCGGTTAAAAGTGGGATAACTTCTTCATCATAACTCCCATGATCTTGATTCAAATTCAGGGTAATTCTACACTGATTTATGAGTCCAAATCAAGCTTTTTTACATCGTGATTCAATCTGGTTTTTATTAGTATCAAGATAAAATTACCAAATCTCCAAACAGGATAAACTAGATTCACTTCGGTTAAAAGTGGGATAACTTCTTAATCATAACTCCTATGATATTGATTCAACTTCAGGGTGATTATCCTCTGATTTATGAGTCCAAATCAAGATTCTTAAATCTTGATTCATTATGGTTTGATTATAATCAAGAAGAAATTGCAAACTCTCCAAACAGGGCAAAACTGGAATCACTTCGGTTAAAAGTGGGATAACTTCTTCATCATAACTCCTATGATCTTGATTCAACTTCATGGTGATTATTCAATGATTTATGAGTCTAAATCAAGCTTCTTACATCCCGATTTATTCTGGTTTTATTAGTATCAAGAATAAATTGCCAAATCTCCAAACAGGGCAAACTGGAATCACTTCGGTTAAAAGTGGGATAACTTCTTCATCATAACTCCAATGATATTGATTCAACTTCAGGATGATTCTACACTGATTTATGAGTCCAAATCAAGATTCTTACATCGTGATTCATTCTGGTTTATTAGTATCAAGAAGAAATTGCCAAATCTCCAAACAGGGCAAACTGGAATCACTTCGGTTAAAAGTGGGATAACTTCTTCATCATAACTCCTATGATCTTGATTCAACTTCAGGGTGATTCTACACTGATTTATGAGTCCAAATCAAGCTTCTTACATCGTGATTCATTCTGGTTTTATTTGTATCAAGAAGAAATTGCCAAATCTCCAAACAGGGCAAACTGGAATCACTTCGGTTAAAAGTGGGATAACTTCTTCATCATAACTCCTATGATCTTGATTCAACTTCAGGGTGATTCTACACTGATTAATAAGTCCAAATCAAGCTTCTTACATTGGAATTCATTCTGGTTTTATTTGTATCAAGAATAAATTGTCAAATCTTCAAACACGGTAAACTGGGATCACTTTGGTTAAAAGTGGGATAAATTCTTCATCATAATTCCAATAATATTGATTCAACTTCAGGATGATTCTACACTGATTTCTGAGTCCAAATCAAGATTCTTACATCTTGATTCATTCTGGTTTGATTCGAATCAAGAAAGAAATTGCCAAAACTCAAAACAGGGTAAACTGGAATCACTTCGGTTAAAATTGGAATAACATCTTCATCATAACTCCTATGATCTTGATTCAACTTCAGGGTGATTCTACACTGATTAATGACCCCCAAATCATGATTCTTACATCGTGATTCATTATGGTGTTATTAGTATTAAGAATAAACTACCAAATTTCCAAATAGGACAAAATTGGAATCACTTCGGTTAAAAGTGGGATAACTTCTGCATCATAAGTCCAATAATATTGATTCAACTTCAGGATGATTCTGACACTGATTATGAGTCCAAATCAAGCTTCTTACATCTTTATTCATTCTGGTTTTGATTAGAATCAAGAAGAAATTGCCAAATCTCCAAACAGGTGAAACTGGAATCACTTCGGTTAAAAGTGGGATAACTTCTTCATCATAACTCCTATGATCTTGATTCAACATCAGGGTGATTCTACACTGATTTATGATTCCAAATCAAGCTTCTTACATCGTCATTCATTCTGGTTTATTAGTATCAAGAATAAATTGCCAACTCTGCAAACAGGGCAAACTGGAATCACTTCAGTTAAAAGTGGGATAACTTCTTCATCATAACTCCTATGATCTTGATTCAACTTCAGGGTGATTCTACACTGATTTAATGAGTCCAAATCAAGCTTCTTACATCGTGATTCTTTTGGTTTTATTAGTATCAAGAATAAATTGCCAAATCTCCAAACAGGGTAAACTGGAATCACTTCGGTTAAAAGTGGGTTAACTTCTTCATCATAACTCCTATGATATTGATTCAACTTCAGGGTGATTCTACAACTGATTTATGAGTCCAAATCAAGCTTCTTACATCGTGATTCATTCTGGTTTATTAGATCAAGAAGAAATTCCCAAATCTCCAAACAGGGTAAACTGGAATCACTTCGGTTAAAAGTGGGATAACTTCTTCATCCATAAGTCCAATGATATTGATTCAACTTCAGGATGATTCTACACTGATTTATGAGTCCAAATCAAGATTCTTACATCTGTGATTCATTCTGGTTTTATTAGTATCAAGAATAAATTGCCAAATCTCCAAACAGGGACAAACTGGAATCACTTCGGTTAAAAGTGGGATAACTTCTTCATCATAAGTCCATGATATTGATTCAACTTCAGGGTGATTCTACACTGATTATGAGTCCAAATCAAGCTTCTTACATCGTGATTCATTCTGGTTTTATTAGTATCAAGAATAAATTGCCAAATCTCCAAACAGGACAAACTGGAATCACTTCGGTTAAAAGTGGGATAACTTCTTCATCATAACTCCAATGATCTTGATTCAACTTCAGGTGATTCTACACTGATTTATGAGTCCAAATCAAGTTCTTACATCGTGATTCATTCTGGTTTTATTAGTATCAAGAAGAAATTGCCAAATCTCCAAACAGGGCAAACTGGAATCACTTCGGTTAAAAGTGGGATAACTTCTTCATCATAACTCCAATGATATTGATCAACTTCAGGATGATTCTACACTGATTTATGAGTCCAAATCAAGATTCTTACATCGTGATTCATTCTGTTTATTAGTATCAAGAATAAATTGCCAAATCTCCAAACAGGACAAACTGGAATCACTTCGGTTAAAAGTGGGATAACTTCTTCATCATAACTCCAATGATATTGATTCAACTTCAGGGTGATTCTACACTGATTTATGAGTCCAAATCAAGCTTCTTACATCGTGATTCATTCTGGTTTTGATTAGTATCAAGAAGAAATTGCCAAATCTCCAAACAGGGTAAACTGGAATCACTTCGGTTAAAAGTGGGATAACTTCTTCATCATAACTCCTATGATCTTGAGTCAACTTCAGGGTGATTCGACACTGATTTATGAGTCCAAATCAAGCTTCTTACATCGTGATTCATTCTGGTTTTATTAGTATCAAGAAGAAATTGCCAAATCTCCAAACAGGGCAAAGTGGAATCACTTTCGGTTAAAAGTGGATAACTTCTTCATCATAACTCCTATGATCTTGATTCAACTTCAGGGTGATTCTACACTGATTTATGAGTCCAAATCAAGCTTCTTACATCGTGATTCATTCTGGTTTATTATATCAAGAAGAAATTGTCAAATCTCCAAACAGGGCAAACTGGAATCACTTCGGTTAAAAGTGGGATAACTTCTTCATCATAACTCCAATGATATTGATTCAACTTCAGGGTGATTCTACACTGATTAATGAGTCCAAATCAAGTTTCTTACATCGTGATTCATTCTGGTTTTATTAGTATCAAGAATAAATTCCAAATCTCCAAACAGGGCAAACTGGAATCACATTCGGTTTAAAAGTGGGATAACTTCTTCATCATAACTCCATGATATTGATTCAACTTCAGGATGATTCTAAACTGATTTATGAGTCCAAATGAAGTTTCTTACATCGTCATTCATTCTGGTTTTATTTGTATGCAAGAAGAAAGTTGCCCAAATCTCCAAACAGGGTAAACTGGAATTCACTTCGGTTAAAAGTGGGATTAACTCTTCTATCATAAGTCCTATGAGTTTGATTGAACTTCAGGGTGATTCTACCCACTGATTAATGAGTCCAAATCAAGCTTCTTACATTGTGATGTCATTGTGGTTTTATTAGTATATAAAGAATATAATTCCGCCATAATCTCCAAACAGGGCAAACTGGAAATCACTTCCGTAAAAGTGGGATCCACTTCTTTCATCATAACTCCTATGATTTGATTGAACTTCAGGGTGATTCTACACTGATTATGAGTCCAAATCAAGCTTCTTACATCGTGATTCATTCTGGTTTTATTAGTATCAAGAAGAAATTGCCAAATCTCCAAAAAGGGTAAACTGGAATCACTTCGGTTAAAAGTGGGATAACTTCTTCATCATAACTCCTATGATATTGATTCAACTTCAGGGTGATTATCCACTGATTTATGAGTCCAAATCAAGCTTCTTACATCGTGATTCATTCTGGTTTTATTAGTATCAAGAAGAAATTGCCAAATCTCCAAACAGGGTAAACTGGAATCACTTCGGTTAAAAGTGGGATAACTTCTTCATCATAACTCCTATGATATTGATTCAACTTCAGGGTGATTATCCACTGATTTATGAGTCCAAATCAAGCTTCTTACATCGTGATTCATTCTGGTTTTATTAGTATCAAGAAGAAATTGCCAAATCTCCAAAACAGGGTAAACTGGAATCACTTCGGTTAAAAGTGGGATAACTTCTTCATCATAACTCCTATGATATTGATTCAACTTCAGGGTGATTATCCACTGATTTATGAGTCCAAATCAAGCTTCTTACATCGTGATTCATTCTGGTTTTATTAGTATCAAGAAGAAATTGCCAAATCTCCAAACAGGGTAAACTGGAATCACTTCGGTTAAAAGTGGGATAACTTCTTCATCATAACTCCTATGATATTGATTCAACTTCAGGGTGATTATCCACTGATTTATGAGTCCAAATCAAGCTTCTTACATCGTGATTCATTCTGGTTTTATTAGTATCAAGAAGAAATTGCCAAATCTCCAAACAGGGTAAACTGGAATCACTTCGGTTAAAAGTGGGATAACTTCTTCATCATAACTCCTATGATATTGATTCAACTTCAGGGTGATTATCCACTGATTTATGAGTCCAAATCAAGCTTCTTACATCGTGATTCATTCTGGTTTTATTAGTATCAAGAAGAAATTGCCAAATCTCCAAACAGGGTAAACTGGAATCACTTCGGTTAAAAGTGGGATAACTTCTTCATCATAACTCCTATGATATTGATTCAACTTCAGGGTGATTATCCACTGATTTATGAGTCCAAATCAAGCTTCTTACATCGTGATTCATTCTGGTTTTATTAGTATCAAGAAGAAATTGCCAAATCTCCAAACAGGGTAAACTGGAATCACTTCGGTTAAAAGTGGGATAACTTCTTCATCATAACTCCTATGATATTGATTCAACTTCAGGGTGATTATCCACTGATTTATGAGTCCAAATCAAGCTTCTTACATCGTGATTCATTCTGGTTTTATTAGTATCAAGAAGAAATTGCCAAATCTCCAAACAGGGTAAACTGGAATCACTTCGGTTAAAAGTGGGATAACTTCTTCATCATAACTCCTATGATATTGATTCAACTTCAGGGTGATTATCCACTGATTTATGAGTCCAAATCAAGCTTCTTACATCGTGATTCATTCTGGTTTTATTAGTATCAAGAAGAAATTGCCAAATCTCCAAAACAGGGTAAACTGGAATCACTTCGGTTAAAAGTGGGATAACTTCTTCATCATAACTCCTATGATATTGATTCAACTTCAGGGTGATATCCACTGATTTATGAGTCCAAATCAAGCTTCTTACATCGTGATTCATTCTGGTTTTATTAGTATCAAGAAGAAATTGCCAAATCTCCAAAAAGGGTAAACTGGAATCACTTCGGTTAAAAGTGGGATAACTTCTTCATCATAACTCCTATGATATTGATTCAACTTCAGGGTGATTATCCACTGATTTATGAGTCCAAATCAAGCTTCTTACATCGTGATTCATTCTGGTTTTATTAGTATCAAGAAGAAATTGCCAAATCTCCAAAAAGGGTAAACTGGAATCACTTCGGTTAAAAGTGGGATAACTTCTTCATCATAACTCCTATGATATTGATTCAACTTCAGGGTGATTATCCACTGATTTATGAGTCCAAATCAAGCTTCTTACATCGTGATTCATTCTGGTTTTATTAGTATCAAGAAGAAATTGCCAAATCTCCAAAACAGGGTAAACTGGAATCACTTCGGTTAAAAGTGGGATAACTTCTTCATCATAACTCCTATGATATTGATTCAACTTCAGGGTGATTATCCACTGATTTATGAGTCCAAATCAAGCTTCTTACATCGTGATTCATTCTGGTTTTATTAGTATCAAGAAGAAATTGCCAAATCTCCAAAAAGGGTAAACTGGAATCACTTCGGTTAAAAGTGGGATAACTTCTTCATCATAACTCCTATGATATTGATTCAACTTCAGGGTGATTATCCACTGATTTATGAGTCCAAATCAAGCTTCTTACATCGTGATTCATTCTGGTTTTATTAGTATCAAGAAGAAATTGCCAAATCTCCAAAACAGGGTAAACTGGAATCACTTCGGTTAAAAGTGGGATAACTTCTTCATCATAACTCCTATGATATTGATTCAACTTCAGGGTGATTATCCACTGATTTATGAGTCCAAATCAAGCTTCTTACATCGTGATTCATTCTGGTTTTATTAGTATCAAGAAGAAATTGCCAAATCTCCAAAACAGGGTAAACTGGAATCACTTCGGTTAAAAGTGGGATAACTTCTTCATCATAACTCCTATGATATTGATTCAACTTCAGGGTGATTATCCACTGATTTATGAGTCCAAATCAAGCTTCTTACATCGTGATTCATTCTGGTTTTATTAGTATCAAGAAGAAATTGCCAAATCTCCAAAAAGGGTAAACTGGAATCACTTCGGTTAAAAGTGGGATAACTTCTTCATCATAACTCCTATGATATTGATTCAACTTCAGGGTGATTATCCACTGATTTATGAGTCCAAATCAAGCTTCTTACATCGTGATTCATTCTGGTTTTATTAGTATCAAGAAGAAATTGCCAAATCTCCAAAAAGGGTAAACTGGAATCACTTCGGTTAAAAGTGGGATAACTTCTTCATCATAACTCCTATGATATTGATTCAACTTCAGGGTGATTATCCACTGATTTATGAGTCCAAATCAAGCTTCTTACATCGTGATTCATTCTGGTTTTATTAGTATCAAGAAGAAATTGCCAAATCTCCAAACAGGGTAAACTGGAATCACTTCGGTTAAAAGTGGGATAACTTCTTCATCATAACTCCTATGATATTGATTCAACTTCAGGGTGATTATCCACTGATTTATGAGTCCAAATCAAGCTTCTTACATCGTGATTCATTCTGGTTTTATTAGTATCAAGAAGAAATTGCCAAATCTCCAAAAAGGGTAAACTGGAATCACTTCGGTTAAAAGTGGGATAACTTCTTCATCATAACTCCTATGATATTGATTCAACTTCAGGGTGATTATCCACTGATTTATGAGTCCAAATCAAGCTTCTTACATCGTGATTCATTCTGGTTTTATTAGTATCAAGAAGAAATTGCCAAATCTCCAAACAGGGTAAACTGGAATCACTTCGGTTAAAAGTGGGATAACTTCTTCATCATAACTCCTATGATATTGATTCAACTTCAGGGTGATTATCCACTGATTTATGAGTCCAAATCAAGCTTCTTACATCGTGATTCATTCTGGTTTTATTAGTATCAAGAAGAAATTGCCAAATCTCCAAACAGGGTAAACTGGAATCACTTCGGTTAAAAGTGGGATAACTTCTTCATCATAACTCCTATGATATTGATTCAACTTCAGGGTGATTATCCACTGATTTATGAGTCCAAATCAAGCTTCTTACATCGTGATTCATTCTGGTTTTATTAGTATCAAGAAGAAATTGCCAAATCTCCAAACAGGGTAAACTGGAATCACTTCGGTTAAAAGTGGGATAACTTCTTCATCATAACTCCTATGATATTGATTCAACTTCAGGGTGATTATCCACTGATTTATGAGTCCAAATCAAGCTTCTTACATCGTGATTCATTCTGGTTTTATTAGTATCAAGAAGAAATTGCCAAATCTCCAAACAGGGTAAACTGGAATCACTTCGGTTAAAAGTGGGATAACTTCTTCATCATAACTCCTATGATATTGATTCAACTTCAGGGTGATTATCCACTGATTTATGAGTCCAAATCAAGCTTCTTACATCGTGATTCATTCTGGTTTTATTAGTATCAAGAAGAAATTGCCAAATCTCCAAACAGGGTAAACTGGAATCACTTCGGTTAAAAGTGGGATAACTTCTTCATCATAACTCCTATGATATTGATTCAACTTCAGGGTGATTATCCACTGATTTATGAGTCCAAATCAAGCTTCTTACATCGTGATTCATTCTGGTTTTATTAGTATCAAGAAGAAATTGCCAAATCTCCAAACAGGGTAAACTGGAATCACTTCGGTTAAAAGTGGGATAACTTCTTCATCATAACTCCTATGATATTGATTCAACTTCAGGGTGATTATCCACTGATTTATGAGTCCAAATCAAGCTTCTTACATCGTGATTCATTCTGGTTTTATTAGTATCAAGAAGAAATTGCCAAATCTCCAAAACAGGGTAAACTGGAATCACTTCGGTTAAAAGTGGGATAACTTCTTCATCATAACTCCTATGATATTGATTCAACTTCAGGGTGATTATCCACTGATTTATGAGTCCAAATCAAGCTTCTTACATCGTGATTCATTCTGGTTTTATTAGTATCAAGAAGAAATTGCCAAATCTCCAAAAAGGGTAAACTGGAATCACTTCGGTTAAAAGTGGGATAACTTCTTCATCATAACTCCTATGATATTGATTCAACTTCAGGGTGATTATCCACTGATTTATGAGTCCAAATCAAGCTTCTTACATCGTGATTCATTCTGGTTTTATTAGTATCAAGAAGAAATTGCCAAATCTCCAAACAGGGTAAACTGGAATCACTTCGGTTAAAAGTGGGATAACTTCTTCATCATAACTCCTATGATATTGATTCAACTTCAGGGTGATTATCCACTGATTTATGAGTCCAAATCAAGCTTCTTACATCGTGATTCATTCTGGTTTTATTAGTATCAAGAAGAAATTGCCAAATCTCCAAACAGGGTAAACTGGAATCACTTCGGTTAAAAGTGGGATAACTTCTTCATCATAACTCCTATGATATTGATTCAACTTCAGGGTGATTATCCACTGATTTATGAGTCCAAATCAAGCTTCTTACATCGTGATTCATTCTGGTTTTATTAGTATCAAGAAGAAATTGCCAAATCTCCAAACAGGGTAAACTGGAATCACTTCGGTTAAAAGTGGGATAACTTCTTCATCATAACTCCTATGATATTGATTCAACTTCAGGGTGATTATCCACTGATTTATGAGTCCAAATCAAGCTTCTTACATCGTGATTCATTCTGGTTTTATTAGTATCAAGAAGAAATTGCCAAATCTCCAAACAGGGTAAACTGGAATCACTTCGGTTAAAAGTGGGATAACTTCTTCATCATAACTCCTATGATATTGATTCAACTTCAGGGTGATTATCCACTGATTTATGAGTCCAAATCAAGCTTCTTACATCGTGATTCATTCTGGTTTTATTAGTATCAAGAAGAAATTGCCAAATCTCCAAAACAGGGTAAACTGGAATCACTTCGGTTAAAAGTGGGATAACTTCTTCATCATAACTCCTATGATATTGATTCAACTTCAGGGTGATTATCCACTGATTTATGAGTCCAAATCAAGCTTCTTACATCGTGATTCATTCTGGTTTTATTAGTATCAAGAAGAAATTGCCAAATCTCCAAACAGGGTAAACTGGAATCACTTCGGTTAAAAGTGGGATAACTTCTTCATCATAACTCCTATGATATTGATTCAACTTCAGGGTGATTATCCACTGATTTATGAGTCCAAATCAAGCTTCTTACATCGTGATTCATTCTGGTTTTATTAGTATCAAGAAGAAATTGCCAAATCTCCAAACAGGGTAAACTGGAATCACTTCGGTTAAAAGTGGGATAACTTCTTCATCATAACTCCTATGATATTGATTCAACTTCAGGGTGATTATCCACTGATTTATGAGTCCAAATCAAGCTTCTTACATCGTGATTCATTCTGGTTTTATTAGTATCAAGAAGAAATTGCCAAATCTCCAAAACAGGGTAAACTGGAATCACTTCGGTTAAAAGTGGGATAACTTCTTCATCATAACTCCTATGATATTGATTCAACTTCAGGGTGATTATCCACTGATTTATGAGTCCAAATCAAGCTTCTTACATCGTGATTCATTCTGGTTTTATTAGTATCAAGAAGAAATTGCCAAATCTCCAAAACAGGGTAAACTGGAATCACTTCGGTTAAAAGTGGGATAACTTCTTCATCATAACTCCTATGATATTGATTCAACTTCAGGGTGATTATCCACTGATTTATGAGTCCAAATCAAGCTTCTTACATCGTGATTCATTCTGGTTTTATTAGTATCAAGAAGAAATTGCCAAATCTCCAAAACAGGGTAAACTGGAATCACTTCGGTTAAAAGTGGGATAACTTCTTCATCATAACTCCTATGATATTGATTCAACTTCAGGGTGATTATCCACTGATTTATGAGTCCAAATCAAGCTTCTTACATCGTGATTCATTCTGGTTTTATTAGTATCAAGAAGAAATTGCCAAATCTCCAAACAGGGTAAACTGGAATCACTTCGGTTAAAAGTGGGATAACTTCTTCATCATAACTCCTATGATATTGATTCAACTTCAGGGTGATTATCCACTGATTTATGAGTCCAAATCAAGCTTCTTACATCGTGATTCATTCTGGTTTTATTAGTATCAAGAAGAAATTGCCAAATCTCCAAACAGGGTAAACTGGAATCACTTCGGTTAAAAGTGGGATAACTTCTTCATCATAACTCCTATGATATTGATTCAACTTCAGGGTGATTATCCACTGATTTATGAGTCCAAATCAAGCTTCTTACATCGTGATTCATTCTGGTTTTATTAGTATCAAGAAGAAATTGCCAAATCTCCAAAAAGGGTAAACTGGAATCACTTCGGTTAAAAGTGGGATAACTTCTTCATCATAACTCCTATGATATTGATTCAACTTCAGGGTGATTATCCACTGATTTATGAGTCCAAATCAAGCTTCTTACATCGTGATTCATTCTGGTTTTATTAGTATCAAGAAGAAATTGCCAAATCTCCAAAAAGGGTAAACTGGAATCACTTCGGTTAAAAGTGGGATAACTTCTTCATCATAACTCCTATGATATTGATTCAACTTCAGGGTGATTATCCACTGATTTATGAGTCCAAATCAAGCTTCTTACATCGTGATTCATTCTGGTTTTATTAGTATCAAGAAGAAATTGCCAAATCTCCAAAACAGGGTAAACTGGAATCACTTCGGTTAAAAGTGGGATAACTTCTTCATCATAACTCCTATGATATTGATTCAACTTCAGGGTGATTATCCACTGATTTATGAGTCCAAATCAAGCTTCTTACATCGTGATTCATTCTGGTTTTATTAGTATCAAGAAGAAATTGCCAAATCTCCAAACAGGGTAAACTGGAATCACTTCGGTTAAAAGTGGGATAACTTCTTCATCATAACTCCTATGATATTGATTCAACTTCAGGGTGATTATCCACTGATTTATGAGTCCAAATCAAGCTTCTTACATCGTGATTCATTCTGGTTTTATTAGTATCAAGAAGAAATTGCCAAATCTCCAAACAGGGTAAACTGGAATCACTTCGGTTAAAAGTGGGATAACTTCTTCATCATAACTCCTATGATATTGATTCAACTTCAGGGTGATTATCCACTGATTTATGAGTCCAAATCAAGCTTCTTACATCGTGATTCATTCTGGTTTTATTAGTATCAAGAAGAAATTGCCAAATCTCCAAACAGGGTAAACTGGAATCACTTCGGTTAAAAGTGGGATAACTTCTTCATCATAACTCCTATGATATTGATTCAACTTCAGGGTGATTATCCACTGATTTATGAGTCCAAATC
Organism: Moricandia moricandioides; assembly: GCA_905132885.1. Lineage (NCBI taxonomy): Eukaryota > Viridiplantae > Streptophyta > Magnoliopsida > Brassicales > Brassicaceae > Moricandia > Moricandia moricandioides. The sequence goes on along the minus strand of CAJHQQ010004521.1, from coordinate 8,047 downwards.
AAGCTTCTTACATCGTGATTCATTCTGGTTTTATTAGTATCAAGAAGAAATTGCCAAATCTCCAAAAAGGGTAAACTGGAATCACTTCGGTTAAAAGTGGGATAACTTCTTCATCATAACTCCTATGATATTGATTCAACTTCAGGGTGATTATCCACTGATTTATGAGTCCAAATCAAGCTTCTTACATCGTGATTCATTCTGGTTTTATTAGTATCAAGAAGAAATTGCCAAATCTCCAAACAGGGTAAACTGGAATCACTTCGGTTAAAAGTGGGATAACTTCTTCATCATAACTCCTATGATATTGATTCAACTTCAGGGTGATTATCCACTGATTTATGAGTCCAAATCAAGCTTCTTACATCGTGATTCATTCTGGTTTTATTAGTATCAAGAAGAAATTGCCAAATCTCCAAAAAGGGTAAACTGGAATCACTTCGGTTAAAAGTGGGATAACTTCTTCATCATAACTCCTATGATATTGATTCAACTTCAGGGTGATTATCCACTGATTTATGAGTCCAAATCAAGCTTCTTACATCGTGATTCATTCTGGTTTTATTAGTATCAAGAAGAAATTGCCAAATCTCCAAAACAGGGTAAACTGGAATCACTTCGGTTAAAAGTGGGATAACTTCTTCATCATAACTCCTATGATATTGATTCAACTTCAGGGTGATTATCCACTGATTTATGAGTCCAAATCAAGCTTCTTACATCGTGATTCATTCTGGTTTTATTAGTATCAAGAAGAAATTGCCAAATCTCCAAACAGGGTAAACTGGAATCACTTCGGTTAAAAGTGGGATAACTTCTTCATCATAACTCCTATGATATTGATTCAACTTCAGGGTGATTATCCACTGATTTATGAGTCCAAATCAAGCTTCTTACATCGTGATTCATTCTGGTTTTATTAGTATCAAGAAGAAATTGCCAAATCTCCAAACAGGGTAAACTGGAATCACTTCGGTTAAAAGTGGGATAACTTCTTCATCATAACTCCTATGATATTGATTCAACTTCAGGGTGATTATCCACTGATTTATGAGTCCAAATCAAGCTTCTTACATCGTGATTCATTCTGGTTTTATCATTATCAAGAAGAAATTGCCAAATCTCCAAACAGGGTAAACTGGAATCACTTCGGTTAAAAGTGGGATAACTTCTTCATCATAACTCCTATGATATGATTCAACTTCATGGTGATTATCCACTGATTTATGAGTCCAAATCAAGCTTCTTACATCGTGATTCATTCTGGTTTTATCATTATCAAGAAGAAATTGCCAAATCTTCAAACAGGGTAAACTGGAACCACTGCGGTTAAAAGTGGATAACTTCTTTCATCATAACTCCTATGATATTGATTCAACTTCAGGGTGGATTATCCACTGATTTATGAGTCCAAATCAAGGCTTTTTACACGTGATTCATTTCTGGTTTATCAGTTATCAAGAAAGAAATTGCCAAAATCTCCAAACAGGATAAACTGGAATCACTTCGGTTAAAAGTGGGGATAACTTCTTCATCATAACTCCTGATGATATTGATTCACAACTTCAGGGTGATTATCCACTGATTTATTGGAGTCCAAATCAAGCTTCTTACATCGTGATTCATTCTGTTTTTATTAGTATCAAGAAGAAATTACCAAATTCTCCAAACAAGGTAAACTGGAAATCACTTCGGTTAAAAGTGGAATAACTTCTTCATCATAACTCCTATGATCTTGATTCTACTTCAGGGTGATGATCCACTGATTTATGACTCCAAATCAAGCTTCTTACATTGTGATTCATTCTGGTTTGATTAGAATCAAGAAGCAATTGCCAAATCTCCAAAAAGGGTAAACTGGAATCACTTCGGTTAAAAGTGGGATAACTTCTTCATCATACAACCTCCTATGATATTGATTCAACTTCAGGGGTGCTTATCCACTGATTCATGGAGTCCAAATCAAGCTTCTTACATCGTGATTCATTCATGTTTTATTAGTATCAAGGAGAGAAATTGTCAAATTTACAAAAAGGGTACAATTGGAATCACTTCGGTTAAAAGTGGATAACCTTCTTCATCATAACTCCTATGATATTGATTCAACTTCAGGATGATTATCCACTGATTTAATGAGTCCAAATCAATCTTCTTACATCATGATTCATTCTGGTTTTATTAGTATCAAGAAGAAATTGCCAAATCTCCAAAAAGGGTAAACTAGAATCACTTCGGTTAAAAGTGGGATAACTTCTTCATCATAACTCCTATGATCTTGTGATGTGATCATGGACCGGATCACTAAGGAGGACAAGGAGTGTCTAGATGAGCCACATGAAGCCACAATGCATCAACCACCTGGTGAGGATGCTCTAGCCATTCCTGAAGGTCCCATGACTCGTTCCAGAGTCAAGAAGCTAAAGGAGAATGTTGTTGGATTACTCACTTCACATCCACAACAAGAAGGTCTTGGACAAGGTTTGATCCGAGATGTCTTGATCACCATTCAAGCCATCTCTACACCAAACTGAGTTAGTGTCTAGGCAAGACATGGGGTGCATGCTCTTTTCCTTGCTTTTGGTTTTGTCCCACGAGGTTTTCCAGGAGGGAGGTTTTAACGAGGCCACAACTTGTCTACACATCACCTAAGTCCTATCTCGGTCCAAGACTACATGAAGTTTCCATTTTTATTTCATTCTAAACTTATGTTAAACTTAGACTATAGTTTTATTTCTTTCCTTTTTTGGTTCATTGTCGAAACCCTAGAGGCATGTCTCTGGTTTCTTATTTAAAGAGGTCTCAACACCCTCTTGTAACCATCTAACCTTTTCAAAACAAGTTCATTCATCTTTTGCGGCTCTCTCTCTCTCTAAAAGAAGTGTGCCGAGTTCTGGTGTGTCATATCCAGAGTCTAAGGGTGTTTAGTTTGGTGTGTCATATCCAAATCATTCATCTAGGAGTATCAAGAGATCATTCATCCCTCTTGTGTCACCATTCAATCCACACGCCTTGAAGAACTTGAGTCTCTGATTCGTTCTTTCAAGGATCTATCCATTCCCATCAACCAAAGAGCATCCTAGGGACGCATCATCTTGATTCTACTTCAGGATGACTCTGCACTGATTTATGAGTCCAAATCAAGATTCTTACATCTTGATTCATTCTGGTTTGATTAGAATCAAGAAGAAATTGCCAAATCTCCAAACATGTTAAACTGGAATCACTTCGGTTAAAAATGGGATAACTTCTTCATCATAACTCCTATGATATTGATTCAACTTCGGGGTGATGATCCACTGATTTATGAGTCCACATCAAGATTCTTACATCGTTATTCATTATGGTTTGATTAGAATCAAGAAGAAATTGTCAAATCTCAAAAAAGGGTAAATTGGAATCACTTCGGTTAAAAGTGGGATAACTTCTTCATCATAACTCCTATGATATTGATTCAACTTCAGGGTGATTATCCACTGATTTATGAGTCCAAATCAAGCTTCTTACATCTTGATTTATTCTGGTTTTATTAGTATCAAGAAGAAATTGCCAAATCTCCAAAGAGGGTAAACTGGAATCACTTTCGGTTAAAAATGGGATAAACTTCTTCATCATAACTCCTATGATCTTGATTGCTACTTCAGGATGAACTACTGCACTGATTTAATGAGTCCAAACAAGCTTCTTACATCTTGATTCATTCTGGTTTGATTAGAATCAAGAAGAAATTGCCAAATCTCCAAACAGGTTAAGCTGGAATCACTGTCGGTTAAAAGTGGGATAACTTCTTCATCATAACTCCTATGATATTGATTCAACTTCGGTGATGATGATCCACTGATTTATGAGTCCAAATCAAGCTTCTTACATCGTGATTCATTCTGGTTTGATTAGAATCAAGAAGAAATTGCAAATCTCCAAATAAAGGGTAAACTGGAATCACTTCGGTTAAAAGTGTGATAACTTCTTTATCAATAACTCCTATGATATTGATTCAACTTCAGGGTGATTATCCCACTGATTTATGAGTCCAAATCAAGCTTCTTACATCGTGAATTCATTCTGGTTTTATTAGTATCAAGTAAGAAATTGCCAATCTCTAAACAGGATAAACTGGAATCACTTCGGTTAAAAGTGGGATAAACTTCTTCATTCATAACTCCTATGATATTTATTCAACTTCATGGTGATTATCCACTGATTTATGAGTCCAAATCAAGCTTTTTACATCGTGATTCATTCTGGTTTTATCATTATCAAGAAGAAATTGCCAAATCTCCAAACAGGGTAAACTGGAATCACTTCGGTTAAAAGTGAGATAACTTCTTCATCATAACTCCTATGATATTGATTCAACTTCAGGGTGATTATCCACTGATTTATGAGTCCAAATCAAGCTTCTTACATCGTGATTCATTCTGGTTTTATTAGTATCAAGAATAAATTATTCATAATCTCCAAACAGGGTAAACTGGAATCACTTCGGTTAAAAGTGAGATAACTTCTTCATCATAAATCCTATGATCTTGATTCTACTTTAGGGTGATGATCCACTGATTTATGAGTCCAAATCAAGCTTCTTACATTGTGATTCATTCTGGTTTGATTAGAATCAAGAAGAAATTGCCAAATCTCCAAAAAGGGTAAACTGGAATCACTTCGGTTAAAAGTGGGATAACTTCTTCATCATAACTCCTATGATATTGATTCAACTTCAGGGTGATTATCCACTGATTTATGAGTCCAAATCAAGCTTCTTACATCGTGATTCATTCTGGTTTTATTAGTATCAAGAAGAAATTGCCAAATCTCCAAAAAGGGTAAACTGGAATCACTTCGGTTAAAAGTGGGATAACTTCTTCATCATAACTCCTATGATATTGATTCAACTTCAGGGTGATTATCCACTGATTTATGAGTCCAAATCAAGCTTCTTACATCGTGATTCATTCTGGTTTTATTAGTATCAAGAAGAAATTGCCAAATCTCCAAACAGGGTAAACTGGAATCACTTCGGTTAAAAGTGGGATAACTTCTTCATCATAACTCCTATGATATTGATTCAACTTCAGGGTGATTATCCACTGATTTATGAGTCCAAATCAAGCTTCTTACATCGTGATTCATTCTGGTTTTATCAGTATCAAGAAGAAATTGCCAAATCTCCAAACAGGGTAAACTGGAATCACTTCGGTTAAAAGTGGGATAACTTCTTCATCATAACTCCTATGATATTGATTCAACTTCAGGGTGATTATCCACTGATTTATGAGTCCAAATCAAGCTTCTTACATCGTGATTCATTCTGGTTTTATTAGTATCAAGAAGAAATTGCCAAATCTCCAAACAGGGTAAACTGGAATCACTTCGGTTAAAAGTGGGATAACTTCTTCATCATAACTCCTATGATATTGATTCAACTTCAGGGTGATTATCCACTGATTTATGAGTCCAAATCAAGCTTCTTACATCGTGATTCATTCTGGTTTTATTAGTATCAAGAAGAAATTGCCAAATCTCCAAAAAGGGTAAACTGGAATCACTTCGGTTAAAAGTGGGATAACTTCTTCATCATAACTCCTATGATATTGATTCAACTTCAGGGTGATTATCCACTGATTTATGAGTCCAAATCAAGCTTCTTACATCGTGATTCATTCTGGTTTTATTAGTATCAAGAAGAAATTGCCAAATCTCCAAAACAGGGTAAACTGGAATCACTTCGGTTAAAAGTGGGATAACTTCTTCATCATAACTCCTATGATATTGATTCAACTTCAGGGTGATTATCCACTGATTTATGAGTCCAAATCAAGCTTCTTACATCGTGATTCATTCTGGTTTTATTAGTATCAAGAAGAAATTGCCAAATCTCCAAACAGGGTAAACTGGAATCACTTCGGTTAAAAGTGGGATAACTTCTTCATCATAACTCCTATGATATTGATTCAACTTCAGGGTGATTATCCACTGATTTATGAGTCCAAATCAAGCTTCTTACATCGTGATTCATTCTGGTTTTATTAGTATCAAGAAGAAATTGCCAAATCTCCAAACAGGGTAAACTGGAATCACTTCGGTTAAAAGTGGGATAACTTCTTCATCATAACTCCTATGATATTGATTCAACTTCAGGGTGATTATCCACTGATTTATGAGTCCAAATCAAGCTTCTTACATCGTGATTCATTCTGGTTTTATTAGTATCAAGAAGAAATTGCCAAATCTCCAAACAGGGTAAACTGGAATCACTTCGGTTAAAAGTGGGATAACTTCTTCATCATAACTCCTATGATATTGATTCAACTTCAGGGTGATTATCCACTGATTTATGAGTCCAAATCAAGCTTCTTACATCGTGATTCATTCTGGTTTTATTAGTATCAAGAAGAAATTGCCAAATCTCCAAAGAGGGTAAACTGGAATCACTTCGGTTAAAAGTGGGATAACTTCTTCATCATAACTCCTATGATATTGATTCAACTTCAGGGTGATTATCCACTGATTTATGAGTCCAAATCAAGCTTCTTACATCGTGATTCATTCTGGTTTTATTAGTATCAAGAAGAAATTGCCAAATCTCCAAACAGGGTAAACTGGAATCACTTCGGTTAAAAGTGGGATAACTTCTTCATCATAACTCCTATGATATTGATTCAACTTCAGGGTGATTATCCACTGATTTATGAGTCCAAATCAAGCTTCTTACATCGTGATTCATTCTGGTTTTATTAGTATCAAGAAGAAATTGCCAAATCTCCAAACAGGGTAAACTGGAATCACTTCGGTTAAAAGTGGGATAACTTCTTCATCATAACTCCTATGATATTGATTCAACTTCAGGGTGATTATCCACTGATTTATGAGTCCAAATCAAGCTTCTTACATCGTGATTCATTCTGGTTTTATTAGTATCAAGAAGAAATTGCCAAATCTCCAAAAAGGGTAAACTGGAATCACTTCGGTTAAAAGTGGGATAACTTCTTCATCATAACTCCTATGATATTGATTCAACTTCAGGGTGATTATCCACTGATTTATGAGTCCAAATCAAGCTTCTTACATCGTGATTCATTCTGGTTTTATTAGTATCAAGAAGAAATTGCCAAATCTCCAAAACAGGGTAAACTGGAATCACTTCGGTTAAAAGTGGGATAACTTCTTCATCATAACTCCTATGATATTGATTCAACTTCAGGGTGATTATCCACTGATTTATGAGTCCAAATCAAGCTTCTTACATCGTGATTCATTCTGGTTTTATTAGTATCAAGAAGAAATTGCCAAATCTCCAAACAGGGTAAACTGGAATCACTTCGGTTAAAAGTGGGATAACTTCTTCATCATAACTCCTATGATATTGATTCAACTTCAGGGTGATTATCCACTGATTTATGAGTCCAAATCAAGCTTCTTACATCGTGATTCATTCTGGTTTTATTAGTATCAAGAAGAAATTGCCAAATCTCCAAACAGGGTAAACTGGAATCACTTCGGTTAAAAGTGGGATAACTTCTTCATCATAACTCCTATGATATTGATTCAACTTCAGGGTGATTATCCACTGATTTATGAGTCCAAATCAAGCTTCTTACATCGTGATTCATTCTGGTTTTATTAGTATCAAGAAGAAATTGCCAAATCTCCAAACAGGGTAAACTGGAATCACTTCGGTTAAAAGTGGGATAACTTCTTCATCATAACTCCTATGATATTGATTCAACTTCAGGGTGATTATCCACTGATTTATGAGTCCAAATCAAGCTTCTTACATCGTGATTCATTCTGGTTTTATTAGTATCAAGAAGAAATTGCCAAATCTCCAAAACAGGGTAAACTGGAATCACTTCGGTTAAAAGTGGGATAACTTCTTCATCATAACTCCTATGATATTGATTCAACTTCAGGGTGATTATCCACTGATTTATGAGTCCAAATCAAGCTTCTTACATTGTGATTCATTCTGGTTTGATTACTATCAAGAAGAAATTGCCAAATCTCCAAACAGGGGTGTAAAAACTTGATAGAGCTCAAAGAGACCTTTACTAAA
>CAJHQQ010004520.1:0-27077 GCA_905132885.1 Moricandia moricandioides | reverse complement strand
TTGGCACTTTATTCTTGATACTAATACAACCAGAATAGAATCACGATGTTAAAACGCTTGATTTGGACTCATAAATCAGTGTAGAATAACCCTGAAGTTGAATCAAGATCATAGGAGTTATGATTGAAGAAGTTATCCCACTTTTACTCCGAATATTGATCCCAGTTTGCCCTGTTTTGAGATTTGGCAATTTCTTCTTGATACTAATAAATCCATAATGAATCACGATGTAAGAAAGCTTGATTTGGACTCATAAAATCAGTGTAGAATCACCCTGAAGTTGAATCAAGATTGTAGGAGTTATGATGAAGAAGTTATCCCACTTTTAACCCGAAGTGATTCTAGCTTGCCCTATTTGGAGACTTTGCAATTTCTTCTTGATTCTAATCAAACCATAATGAATCAAGATGTAAGAATCTTGATTTGGACTCATAAATCAGTGGATAATCACCTTATGTTGAATCAATATCATAGGAGTTATGATGAAGAAGTTATCCCACTTTTAACCGAAGTGAATCCAGTTTACCTTGTTTGGAGATTTGACAATTTCTTCTTGATACTAATAAAACCAGAATGAATCACGATGTAAGAAACTTGATTTGGACTCATAAATCAGTGTATAATAACCCTGAAGTTGAATCAAGATCATAGGGGTTATGATGAAGAATTTATCCCACTTTTAACCGAAGTGATTCCAGTTTGCCATGTTTGGAGAGTTGGCAATTTCTTCTTGATACTAATAAAACCAGAATGAATCATGATGTAAGAAGCTTTATTTGGACTCATAAATAAGTTTAGAATCACCCTGAAGTTGAATCAATATCATAGGAGTTATGATGAAGAAGTTATCCCACTTTTAACCGAAGTGACTCCAATTTACCTTGTTTGGAGATTTAGTAATTTCTTCTTGATTCTAATCAAACCAGAATGAATCAAGATGTAAGAAGCTTGATTTGGACTCATAAATCAATGCATAGTCATCCTGAAGTTGAATCAATATCATTGGACTTATGATGAAGAAGTTATTCCACTTTTAACCGAAGTGATTCCAGTTTACCCTGTTTGGAGATTTGGAAATTTCTTCTTGATTCAAATCAAACAAGAATGAATCACGATGTAAGAAGCTTGATTTATACTAATAAATCAGTGTAAATCACCCTGAAGGGTAATCAATATCATAGGAGTTATGATGAAGAAGTTATCCCACTTTTAACCGAAGTGATTCCAGTTTGCCATGTTTGGAGAATTGGCAATTTCTTCTTGATACTAATAAAACCAGAACGAATCACGATGAAAGAATCTTGATTTGGAGTCATAAATAAGCTTAGAATCACCCTGAAGTTGAATCAAGATAATAGGAGTTATGATGAAGAAGTTATCCCACTTTTAACCGAAGTGACTCTAATTTACCTTGTTTGGAGATTGTATCTTCTTCTTGATTCTAATCAAACCAGAATGAATCATGATGTAAGAAGCTTGATTTGGACTCATAAATCAGTGCAGAATCATCCTGAAGTTGAATCAATATCATTGGACTTATGATGAAGAAGTTATCCCACTTTTAATCAAAGTGATTCCAGTTTGTCCTGTTTGGAGAGTTTGCAATTTCTTCTTGATTCTAATCAAACCATAATGAATCAAGATGTAAGCAGATTGATTTGGAATCATAAATCAGTGTAGAATCATCCTGAAGTTGAATCAATATCATTGGAGTTATGATGAAGAAGTTATCCCACTTTTAACCGAAGTGATCCCAGTTTGCCCTGTTTTGAGATTTGGCAATTTCTTCTTGATACTAATAAATCCAGAATGAATCACGATGTAAGAAGCTTGATTTGGACTCATAAATCAGTGTAGAATCACCCTGAAGTTGAATCAAGATTATAGGAGTTATAATGAAGAAGTTATCCCACTTTTAACCGAAGTGATTCCAGTTTGCCCTATTTGGAGACTTTGCAATTTCTTCTTGATTCTAATCAAACCATAATGAATCAAGATGTAAGAATCTTGCTTTGGACTCATAAATCAGTGGATAATAACTTATGTTGAATCAATATCATAGGAGTTATGATGAAGAAGTTATCCCACTTTTAACCGAAGTGAATCCAGTTTGCCCTGTTTGGAGAGTTGGCAATTTCTTCTTGATACTAATAAAACCAGAATGAATCACGATGTAAGAAGCTTGATTTGGACTCATAAATAAGTTTAGAATCACCCTGAAGTTGAATCAAGATCATAGGAGTTATGATGAAGAAGTTATCCCACTTTTAACCGAAGTGACTCCAATTTACCTTTTTTGGAGATTTGGTAATTTCTTCTTGATTCTAATCAAACCAGAATGAATCAAGATGTAAGAAGCTTGATTTGGACTCATAAATCAGTGCAGAATCATCCTGAATTTGAATCAATATCATTGGACTTATGATGAAGAAGTTATTCCACTTTTAACCGAAGTGATTCCAGTTTACCCTGTTTGGAGATTAGACAATTTCTTCTTGATTCAAATCAAACAAGAATGAATCACGGTGTAAGAAGCTTGATTTGTACTAATAAATCAGTGTAAATCACCCTGAAGGGTAATCAATATCATAGGAGTTATGATGAAGAAGTTATCATACTTTTAACCGAAGTGATTCCAGTTTGCCTGTTTGGAGATTTTGTAATTTATTCTTGATGTAAGAATCTTGTTTTGGACTCATAAATCAGTGGATAATCACCTTATGTTGAATCAATATCATAGGAGTTATGATGAAGAAGTTATCCCACTTTTAACCGAAGTGAATCAAGTTTACCATGTTTGGAGATTTGGCAATTTCTTCTTGATACTAATAAAACCAGAATGAATCACGATGTAAGAATCTTGATTCGGACTCATAAATCAGTGTAGAATAACCCTGAATTTGAATCAAGATCATAGGAGTTATGATGAAGAAGTTATCTCACTTTTAACCGAAGTGATTCTAGTTTTCCCTTTTTGGAGAGTTTGCAATTTCTTCTTGATACTAATAAAACCAGAACGAATCACGATGTAAGAAGCTTGATTTGGAATTATAAATAAGTTTAGAATCACCCTGAAGTTGAATCAAGATCATAGGAGTTATGATGAAGAAGTTATCCCACTTTTAACCGAAGTGACTCCAATTTACCTTGTTTGGAGATTTGGTAATTTCTTCTTGATTCTAATCAAACCAGAATGAATCAAGATGTAAGAAGCTTGATTTGGACTCATAAATCAGTGAAGAATAATCCTGAATTTGAATCAATATCATTGGACTTATGATGAAGAAGTTATCCCACTTTTAACCGAAGTGACTCCAATTTACCTCGTTTGGAGATTTGGTAATTTCTTCTTGATTATAATCAAACCAGAATGAATCAAGATGTAAGAAGCTTGATTTTGACTCATAAATCAGTGTAGAATAACCCTGAAGTTGAATCAAGATCATAGGAGTTATGATGAAGAACTTATCCCACTTTTAACCGAAGTGATTCCAGTTTGCCCTATTTGGAGAGTTTGCAATTTCTTCTTGATTCTAATCAAACCATAATGAATCAAGATTTAAGAATCTTGCTTTGGACTCATAAATCAGTGGATAATCACCTTATGTTGAATCAATATCATAGGAGTTATGATGAAGAAGTTATCCCACTTTTAACCGAAGTGAATCAAGTTTACCATGTTTGGAGATTTGGCAATTTCTTCTTGATACTAATAAAACCAGAATGAATCACGATGAAAGAAGCTTTATTCGGACTCATAAATCAGTGTAAATCACCCTGAAGGGTAATCAATATCATAGGAGTTATGATGAAGAATTTATCCTACTTTCAACCGAAGTGATTCCAGTTTTCCCTTTTTGGAGAGTTGGCAAATTCTTCTTGATACTAATAAAACCAGAACGAATCACGATGTAAGAAGCTTGATTTAGAGTCATAAATAAGTTTAGAATAACCCTGAAGTTGAATCAAGATCATAGGAGTTATGATGAAGAAGTTATCCCACTTTTAACCGAAGTGACTCCAATTTACCTTGTTTGGAGATTTGGTAATTTCTTCTTGATTCTAATCAAACCAAAATGAATCAAGATGTAAGAATCTTGATTTGGACTCATAAATCAGTGCAGAATCATCCTGAAGTTGAATCAATATCATTGGACTTATGATGAAGAAGTTATTCCACTTTTAACCGAAGTGATTCCAGTTTACCCTGTTTAGAGATTTGGCAATTTCTTCTTGATTCAAATTAAACAAGAATGAATCACGATATAAGAAGCTTGATTTGTACTAATAAATCAGTGTTAATCACCCTGATGGGTAATCAATATCATAGGAGTTATGATGAAGAACTTATCCACTTTTAACCGAAGTGATTCCAGTTTATCCTTTTTGGAGATTTGGCAATTTCTTCTTGATATAAATAAAACCAGAATGAATCATGATGTAAGAAGATTGATTTGGACTCATAAATCAGTTTAGAATCACCCTGAAGTTGAATCAAGATCATAGGAGTTATGATGAAGAATTTATCCCACTTTTAACCAAAGTGACTCCAATTTACCTTGTTTGGAGATTAGGCAGTTTCTTCTTAATTTTAATCAAACCATAATGAATCATGATGTAAGAAGCTTGATTTGGACTCATAAATAAGTGCATAATCATCTTGAAGTTGAATCAATATCATTGGACTTATGATGAAGAAGTTATTCCACTTTTAACCGAAGTGATTCCAGTTTACCATGTTTGGAGATTTCGCAATTTCTTCTTGATTCTAATCAAAATAGAATGAATCAAGATGTAAAAATATTGATTTGGACTCATAAATAAGTGTAGAATCATCCTTAAGTTGAATCAATATCATAGAAGTTATGATGAAGATGTTATCCCACTTTTAACCGAAGTGATTCCAGTTTGTCCTGTTTGGAGAGTTTGCAATTTTTTCTTGATTCTAATCAAACCATAATGAATCAAGATGTAAGAATATTTATTTAGACTCATAAATCAGTGGATAATCACCATGAAGTTGAATCAATATCATAGGAGTTATGATCAAAAAGTTATCCCACTTTTAACCGAAGTGAATCCAGTTTACCCTTTTTGGAGATTTGGCAATTTCTTCTTGATTCAAATCAAACCAGAATGAATTGCGATGTAAGAAGCTTGACTTGTACTAATAAATCAGTGTAAATCACCCTGAAGTTGAATCAATATCATAGGAGTTATGATGAAGAAGTTATCCCACTTTTAACCGAAGTGATTACAGTTTGCCCTGTTTGGAGAGTTGGCAATTTCTTCTTGATACTAATAAAATCAGAACGAATCACGATGAAAGAAGCTTGATTTGGAGTCATAAATAAGTTTAGAATCACCCTGAAGTTGAATCAAGATCATAGGAGTTATGATGAAGAAGTTGTCCCACTTTTAACCGAAGTGACTCCAATTTACCTTGTTTGGAGATTTGGTAATTGCTTCTTGATTCTAATCAAACCAGAATGAATCAAGAAGTAAGAAGCTTGATTTCGACTCATAAATCAGTGTAGAATAACCCTGAAGTTGAATCAAGATCAAAGGAGTTATGATGAAGAAGTTATCCCACTTTTAACCGAAGTGATTCCAGTTTGCCCTATTTGGAGACTTTGCAATTTCTTCTTGATTCTAATCAAACCATAATGAATCAAGATGTAAGAATCTTGCTTTGGACTCATAAATCAGTGGATAATCACCTTATGTTGAATCAATATCATAGGAGTTATGATGAAGAATTTATCCCACTTTTAACCGAATTGAATCCAGTTTATCCTGTTTGGAGATTTGACAATTTCTTTATGATACTAATAAAACCAGAATGAATCACGATGTAAGAAGCTTGATTTGGACTCATAAATCAGTGTATAATAACCCTGAAGTTGAATCAAGATCATAGGAGTTATGATGAAGAAGTTATCCCACTTTTAACCGAAGTGATTCCAGTTTGCCATGTTTGGAAAGTTGGCAATTTCTTCTTGATACTAATAAAACCAGAACGAATCATGATGTAAGAAGCTTTATTTGGACTCATAAATAAGTTTACAATCACCCTGAAGTTGAATCAAGATCATAGGAGTTATGATGAAGAAGTTATCCCACTTTTAACTGAAGTGACTCCAATTTACCTTGTTTGGAGATTTGGTAATTTCTTCTTGATTCTAATCAAACCAGAATCAATCAAGATGTAAGAAGCTTGATTTGGACTCATAAATCAGTGCAGAATCATCCTGAAGTTGAATCAATATCATTGGACTTATGATGAAGAAGTTATTCCACTTTTAACCGAAGTGATTCCAGTTTACCCTGTTTAGAGATTTGGCAATTTCTTCTTGATTCAAATCAAACAAAAATGAATCACGATATAAGAAGCTTGATTTGTACTAATAAATCAGTGTAAATCACCCTGAAGGGTAATCAATATCATAGGAGTTATGATGAAGAACTTATCCACTTTTAACCGAAGTGATTCCAGTTTGCCATGTTTGGAGAATTGGCACTTTATTCTTGATACTAATAAAACCAGAATGAATCACGATGTAAGAAGCTTGATTTGGACTCATAAATCAGTGTAGAATAACCCTGAAGTTGAATCAAGATCATAGGAGTTATGATGAAGAAGTTATCCCACTTTTACCCGAAATGATCCTAGTTTGCCCTGTTTTGAGATTTGGCAATTTCTTCTTGATACTAATAAATCCATAATGAATCACGATGTAAGAAGCTTGATTTGAACTCATAAATCAGTGTAGAATCTCCCTGAAGTTGAATCAAGATTATAGGAGTTATGATGAAGAAGATATCCCACTTTTAACCGAAGTGATTCCAGTTTGCCCTATTTGGAGACTTTGCAATTTCTTCTTGATTCAAATCAAACCATAATGAATCAAGATGTAAGAATCTTTCTTTGGACTCATAAATCAGTGGATAATCACCTTATGTTGAATCAATATCATAGGAGTTATGATGAAGAAGTTATCCCACTTTTAACCGAAGTGAATCCAGTTTACCCTGTTTGGAGATTTGACAATTTCTTTATGATACTAATAAAACCAGAATGAATCACGATGTAAGAAGCTTGATTTGGACTCATAAATCAGTGTATAATAACCCTGAAGTTGAATCAAGATCATAGGAGTTATGATGAAGAAGTTATCCCACTTTTAACCGAAGTAATTCCAGTTTGCCATGTTTGGAGAGTTGGCAATTTCTTCTTGATACTAATAAAACCAGAACGAATCATGATGTAAGAAGCTTTATTTGGACTCATAAATAAGTTTACAATCACCCTGAAGTTTAATCAAGATCATAGGAGTTATGATGAAGAAGTTATCCCACTTTTAAACGAAGTGACTCCAATTTACCTTGTTTGGAGATTTGGTAATTTCTTCTTGATTCTAATCAAACCAGAATGAATCAAGATGTAAGAAGCTTGATTTGGACTCATAAATCAATGCAGAGTCATCCTGAAGTTGAATCAATATCATTGGACTTATGATGAAGAGGTTATTCCACTTTTAACCGATGTGATTCCAGTTTACCCTGTTTGGAGATTTGGAAATTTCTTCTTGATTCAAATCAAACACGAATGAATCACGATGTAAGAAGCTTGATTTGTACTAATAAATCAGTGTAAATAATATCATAGGAGTTATGATGAAGAAGTTATCCCACTTTTAACCGAAGTGATTCCAGTTTGCCATGTTTGGAGAATTGGCAATTTATTCTTGATACTAATAAAAGCAGAATGAATCACGATGTAAGAAGCTTGATTTGGACTCATAAATCAGTGTAGAATAACCCTGAAGTTGAATCAAGATCATAGGAGTTATGATGAAGAAGTTATCCCACTTTTAACCGAAGTGATTCTAGTTTGCCCTTTTTGGAGAGTTTGCAATTTCTTCTTGATACTAATAAAATCAGAACGAATCACGATGTAAGAAGCTTGATTTGGACTTATAAATAAGTTTAGAATCACCCTGAAGTTGAATCAAGATCATAGGAGTTATGATGAAGAACTTATCCCACTTTTAACCGAAGTGATTCCAGTTTGCCCTATTTGGAGAGTTTGCAATTTCTTCTTGATTCTAATCAAACCATAATGAATCAAGATTTAAGAATCTTGCTTTGGACTCATAAATCAGTGGATAATCACCTTATGTTGAATCAATATCATAGGAGTTATGATGAAGAAGTTATCCCACTTTTAACCGAAGTGAATCAGGATGAAAGAAGCTTTATTCGGACTCATAAATCAGTGTAAATCACCCTGAAGGGTAATCAATATCATAGGAGTTATGATGAAGAAGTTATCCTACTTTCAACCGAAGTGATTCCAGTTTGCCCTGTTTTGAGATTTGGCAATTTCTTCATGATACTAATAAATCCAGAATGAATCACGATGTAAGAAGCTTGATTTGGACTCATAAATCAGTGTAAAATCACCCTGAAGTTGAATCAAGATTATAGGAGTTATGATGAAGAAGTTATCCCACTTTTAACCGAAGTGATTCCAGTTTGCCCTATTTGGAGAGTTTGCAATTTCTTCTTGATTCAAATCAAACAAGAATGAATCACGATATAAGAAGCTTGATTTGTACTAATAAATCAGTGTAAATCACCCTGAAGGGTAATCAATATCATAGGACTTATGATGAAGAACTTATCCACTTTTAACCGAAGTGATTCCAGTTTGCCATGTTTGGAGAATTGGCACTTTATTCTTGATACTAATAAAACCAGAAAGAATCACGATGTAAGAAGCTTGATTTGGACTCATAAATCAGTGTAGAATAACCCTGAAGTTGAATCAAGATCATAGGAGTTATGATGAAGAAGTTATCCCACTTTTACCCGAAATGATCCCAGTTTGCCCTGTTTTGAGATTTGGCAATTTCTTCTTGATACTAATAAATCCATAATGAATCACGATGTAAGAAGCTTTATTTGGACTCATAAATCAGTGTAGAATCTCCCTGAAGTTGAATCAAGATTATAGGAGTTATGATGAAGAAGTTATCCCACTTTTAACCAAAGTGATTCCAGTTTGCCCTATTTGGAGACTTTGCAATTTCTTATTGATTCTAATCAAACCATAATGAATCAAGATGTAAGAATCTTGCTTTGGACTCATAAATCAGTGGATAATCACCTTATGTTGAATCAATATCATAGGAGTTATGATGAAGAAGTTATCCCACTTTCAACCGAAGTGAATCCAGTTTACCCAGTTTGGAGATTTGACAATTTCTTCTTGATACTAATAAAACCAGAATGAATCACGATGTAAGAAGCTTGATTTGGACTCATAAATCAGTCTATAATAACCCTGAAGTTGAATCAAGATCATAGGAGTTATGATGAAGAAGTTATCCCACTTTTAACCGAAGTGATTCCAGTTTGCCATGTTTGGAGAGTTGGCAATTTCTTCTTGATACTAATAAAACCAGAACGAATCATGATGTAAGAAGCTTTATTTGGACTCATAAATAAGTTTACAATCACCCTGAAGTTGAATCAAGATCATAGGAGTTATGATGAAGAAGTTATCCCACTTTTAACCGAAGTGACTCCAATTTACCTTGTTTGGAGATTTGGTAATTTCTTCTTGATTCTAATCAAATCAGAATGAATCAAGATGTAAGAAGCTTGATTTGGACTCATAAATCAATGCAGATTCATCCTGACGTTGAATCAATATCATTGGACTTATGATGAAGAGGTTATTCCACTTTTAACCGATGTGATTCCAGTTTACCCTGTTTGGAGATTTGGAAATTTCTTCTTGATTCAAATCAAACAAGAATGAATCACGATGTAAGAAGCTTGATTTGTACTAATAAATCAGTGTAAATAATATCATAGGAGTTATGATGAAGAAGTTATCTCACTTTTAACCGAAGTGATTCCAGTTTGCCATGTTTGGAGAATTGGCAATTTATTCTTGATACTAATAAAAGCAGAATGAATCACGATGTAAGAAGCTTGATTTGGACTCATAAATCAGTGTAGAATAACCCTGAAGTTGAATCAAGATCATAGGAGTTATGATGAAGAAGTTATCCCACTTTTAACCGAAGTGATTCCAGTTTGCCCTGTTTGGAGAGTTGGCAATTTCTTCTTGATACTAATAAAACCAGAACGAATCACGATGAAAGAAGCTTGATTTGGAGTGATAAATAAGTTTAGAATCACCCTGAAGTTGAATCAAGATAATAGGAGTTATGATGAAGAAGTTATCTCACTTTTAACCGAAGTGACTCCAATTTACCTTGTTTGGAGATTTGGTAACTTCTTCTTGATTCTAATCAAACCAGAATGAATCATGATGTAATAAGCTTGATTTGGACTCATAAATCAGTGCAGAATCATCCTGAAGTTGAATCAATATCATTGGACTTATGATGAAGAAGTTATCCCACTTTTAATCGAAGTGATTCCAGTTTGCCCTGTTTGGAGAGTTTGCAATTTCTTCTTAATTCTAATCAAACCATAATGAATCAAGATGTAAGCAGCTTGATTTGGAATCATAAATCAGTGTAGAATCATCCTGAAGTTGAATCAATATCATTGGAGTTATGATGAAGAAGTTATCCCACTTTTAACCGAAGTGCTCCCAGTTTGCCCTGTTTTGAGATTTGGCAATTTCTTCTTGATACTAATAAATCAAGAATGAATCACGATGTAAGAAGCTTGATTTGGACTCATAAATCAGTGTAGAATCACCCTGAAGTTGAATCAAGATTATAAGAGTTATGATGAAGAAGTTATCCCACTCTTAACCGAAGTGATTCCAGTTTGCCCTATTTGGAGAGTTTGCAATTTCTTCTTTATTCTAATCAAACCATATTGAATCAAGATTTAAGAATCTTTCTTTGGACTCATAAATCAGTGGATAATCACCTTATGTTGAATCAATATCATAGGAGTTATGATGAAGAAGTTATCCCACTTTTAACTGATGTGAATCCAGTTTATCCTGTTTGGAGATTTGCCAATTTCTTCTTGATACTAATAAAACCAGAATGAATCACGATGTAAGAAGCTTGATTTGGACTCATAAATCAGTTTAGAATAACCCTGAAGTTAAATCAAGATCATAGGAGTTATGATGAAGAAGTTATCCCACTTTTAACCGAAGTGATCCCAGTTTGCCCTGTTTGGAGAGTTGGCAATTTCTTCTTGATACTAATAAAACCAGAACGAATCACGATATAAGAAGCTTGATTTGGACTCATAATTAATTTTAGAATCACCCTGAATTTGAATCAAGATCATAGGAGTTATGATGAAGAAGTTATCTCACTTTTAACCGAAATGACTCCAATTTACCTTGTTTGGAGATTTGGTAATTTTTCTTGATTCTAATCAAACCAGAATGAATCAAGATGTAAGAAGCTTGATTTGAACTCATAAATCAGTGCAGAATCATCCTGAAGTTGAATCAATATCATTGGACTGATGATGAAGAAGTTATTCCACTTTTAACCGAGGTGATTCCAGTTTACCCTGTTTGGAGATTTGGCAATTTCTTCTTGATTCAAATCAAACAAGAATGAATCACGATGTAAGAAGCTTGATTTTTACTAATAAATCAGTGTAAATCACCCTGAAGGGTAATCAATATCATAGGAGTTATGATGAAGAAGTTATCCCACTTTTAACCGAAGTGATTCCAGTTTGCCATGTTTGGAGAATTGGCAATTTATTCTTGATACTAATAAACCCAGAATGAATCACGATGTAAGAAGCTTGATTTGGACTCATAAATCAGTGTAGAATAACCCTGAAGTTGAATCAAGATCATAGGAGTTATGATGAAGAAGTTATCCCACTTTTACCCGAAGTGATCCTAGTTTGCCCTGTTTTGAGATTTGGCAATTTCTTCTTGATACTAATAAATCCAGAATGAATCACGGTGTAAGAAGCTTGATTTGGACTCATAAATCAGTGTAGAATTACCCTGAAGTTGAATCAAGATTATAGGAGTTATGATGAAGAAGTTATCTCACTTTTAACTGAAGTGATTCCAGTTTGTCCTGTTTGGAGAGTTTGCAATTTCTTCTTGATTCTAATCAAACCATAATGAATCAAGATGTAAAATCTTGCTTTGTAATCATAAATCAGTGGATAATCACCTTATGTTGAATCAATATCATAGGAGTTATGATGAAGAAGTTATCCCACTTTTAACCGAAGTGAATCCAGTTTATCTTGTTTGGAGATTTGACAATTTCTTCTTGATACTTATAAAACCAGAATGAATCACGATGTAAGAAGCTTGATTTGGACTCATAAATCAGTGTATAATAACCCTGAAGTTGAATCAAGATCATAGGAGTTATGATGAAGAAGTTATCCCAGTTTTAACCGAAGTGATTCCAGTTTACCCTTTTTGGAGATTTGGCAATTTCTTCTTGATATAAATAAAACCAGAATGAATCATGATGTAAGAAGATTTATTTGGACTCATAAATCAGTTTAGAATCACCCTGAATTTGAATCAAGATCATAGGAGTTATGATGAAGAAGTTATCCCACTTTTAACCGAAGTGACTCCAGTTTACCCTTTTTGGAGATTTCGTAATTTCTTCTTGAAACTAATAAAACCAGAATGAATCATGATGTAAGAAGCTTGATTTGGACTCATAAATCAGTGTAGAATCACCCTGAAGTTGAATCAAGATCATAGGAGTTATGATGAAAAAGTTATCCCACTTTTAACCGAAGTGATTCCAGTTTGCCATGTTTGGAGAGTTGGCAATTTCTTCTTGATACTAATAAAACCAGAACGAATCACGATGTAAGAAGCTTGATTGGACTCATAAAGAAGCTTAGAATCACCCTGAAGTTGAATCAAGATCATAAGAGTTATGATGAAGAAGTTATCCCACTTTTAACCGAAGTGACTCCAATTTACCTTGTTTGGAGATTTGGTAATTTCTTCTTGTTTCTAATCAAACCAGAATGAATCAAGATGTAAGAAGCTTGATTTGGACTCATAAATCAGTGCAGAATCATCCTGAAGTTGAATCAATATCATTGGACTTATGATGAAGAAGTTATTCCACTTTTAACCGAAGTGATTCCAGTTTACCCTGTTTGGAGATTTGGCAATTTCTTCTTGATTCAAATCAAACAAGAATGAATCACGATGTAAGAAGCTTGATTTGTACTAATAAGTCAGTGTAAATCACCCTGAAGGGTAATCAATATCATAGGAGTTATGATGAAGAAGTTATCCCACTTTTAACCGAAGTGATTCCAGTTTGCCATGTTTGGAGAATTGGCAATTTATTCTTGATACTAATAAAACCAGAATGAATCTCGATGTAAGAAGCTTGATTTAGACTCATAAATCAGTGTAGAATAACCCTGAAGTTGAATCAAGATCATAGGAGTTATGATGAAGAAGTTATCCCACTTTTAACCGACGTGATTACAGTTTGCCCTGTTTGGAGAGTTGGCAATTTCTTCTTGATACTAATAAAATCAGAACGAATCACGATGAAAGAAGCTTGATTTGGAGTCATAAATAAGTTTAGAATCACCCTGAAGTTGAATCAAGATCATAGGAGTTATGATGAAGAAGTTGTCCCACTTTTAACCGAAGTGACTCCAATTTACCTTGTTTGGAGATTTGGTAATTGCTTCTTGATTCTAATCAAACCAGAATGAATCAAGATGTAAGAAGCTTGATTTCGACTCATAAATCAGTGTAGAATAACCCTGAAGTTGAATCAAGATCAAAGGAGTTATGATGAAGAAGTTATCCCACTTTTAACCGAAGTGATTCCAGTTTGCCCTATTTAGAGAGTTTGCAATTTCTTCTTGATTCTAGTCAAACCATAATGAATCAAGATGTAAGAATCTTTCTTTGGACTCATAAATCAGTGGATAATCACCTTATGTTGAATCAATATCATAGGAGTTATGATGAAGAAGTTATCCCACTTTTAACCGAAGTGAATCAAGTTTACCAATTTTGGAGATTTGGCAATTTCTTCTTGATACTAATAAAAACAGAATGAATCACGATGTAAGAAGATTGATTTGGACTCATAAATCAGTGTTGAATAACCCTGAAGTTGAATCAAGATCATAGGAGTTATGATGAAGAAGTTATTTTACTTTCAACCGATGTGATTCCAGTTTGCCCTTTTTGGAGAGTTGGTAATTTCTTCTTGATACTAATAAAACCAGAACGAATCACGATGTAAGAAGCTTGATTTGGACTCATAAATAAGTTTAGAATCACCCTGAAGTTGAATCAAGATCATAGGAGTTATGATGAAAAACTTATCCCACTTTTAACCGAAGTGACTCCAATTTACCTTGTTTGGAGATTTGATAATTTTTTCTTGATTCTAATCAAACTAGAATGAATCAAGATGTAAGAAGCTTGATTTGGAGTCATAAATCAGTGCAGAATCATCCTGAAGTTGAATCAATATCATTGGACTTGTGACGAAGAAGCTATTCCACTTTTAACCGAAATGATTCCAGTTTACCCTTTTGGAGATTTGACAATTTCTTCTTGATTCAAATAAAACCAGAATGAATCGCGATGTAAGAAGCTTGATTTGTACTAATAAATCAGTGTAAATCACCCTGAAGTTCAATCAATATCATAGGAGTTATGATAAAGAAGTTATCCCAATTTTAACCGAAGTGATTCCAGTTTGCCCTGTTTGGAGAATTGGCAATTTATTCTTGATATTAATAAAACCAGAATGAATCACTATGTAAGAAGCTTGATTTGGACTCATAAATCAGTGTAGAATGACCCTGAAGTTGAATCAAGATCATAGGAGTTTTGATGAAGAAGTTATACCACTTTTAATCGAAGTGATTCTAGTTTGCCATGTTTGGAGAGTTGGCAATTTCCTCTTGATACTAATAAAACCAGAACGAATCACGATGTAAGAAGCTTGATTTGGAGTCATAAATAAGTTTAGAATCACCCTGAAGTTGAATCAAGATCATAGGAGTTATGATGAAGAAATTATCCCACTTTTAACCGATGTGACTCCAATTTACCTTGTTTGGAGACTTGGCAATTTCTTATTGATTCTAATCAAACCAGAATAAATCACGATGTAAAAAGCTTGATTTGTACTCATAAATCAGTGTAAATCCCCCTGAAGTTGAATCAATATCATAGGAGTTATCCTACTTTTAACCGAAGTGATTTCAGTTTGCCTTGTTTGGAGATTTGGCAATTTATTCTTGATACTAATAAAAACAGAATGAATCACAATGTAAGAAGCTTTATTTGGACTCATTAATCAGTTTAGAATCACCCTGAAGTTTAATCAATATCATAGGAGTTATAATGAAGAAGTTATCCCCCTTTTAGCCGAAGTGATTCCAGTTAGCCCTGTTTGGAGATTTACCTTGTTTGGAGATTTGGCAATTTCTTCTTGATCCTAATCAAACCAGAATGAATAAAGATGTAAGAAGCATGATTTGGACTCATAAATCAGTGCATAATCATCCTGAAGTTGAATCAAGATCATAGGAGTTATGATGAAGAAGTTATCCCACTTTTAACCGAAGTGACTTCAATTTACCTTGTTTGGAGATTTGACAATTTCTTCTTGATTCTAATCAAACCAGAATGAATAAATATGTAAGAAGCATTATTTGGACTTATGATAAAGAAGTTATTCCTCTTTTAACCAAAGTGACTCCAATTTACCTTGTTTGGAGATTTGGCAGTTTCTTCTTAATTTTAGTCAAACCAGAATGAATCATGATGTAAGAAGCTTGATTTGGACTCATAAATAAGTGCAGAATCATCCTGAAGTTGAATCAATATCATTGGACTTATGATGAAGAAGTTATTCCACTTTTAACCGAAGTGATTCCAGTTTACCCTGTTTGGAGATTTCGCAATTTCTTCTTGATTCTAATCAAACTAGAATGAATCAAGATGTAAAAAGATTTATTTGGACTCATAAATCAGTGTAGAATCATCTTGAAGTTGAATCAATATCATAGAATTTATGATGAAGATGTTATCCCACTTTTAACCGAAGTGATTCCAGTTTGCCTTGTTTGGAGAGTTTGCAATTTTTTCTTGATTCTAATCAAACCATAATGAATCAAGATGTAAGAATCCTTACTTATACTCATAAATCAGTGGATAATCACCATGAAGTTGAATCAATATCATAGGAGTTATGATCAAAAAGTTATCCCACTTTTAACCGAAGTGAATAGAGTTTACCCTTTTTGGAGATTTGGAAATTTCTTCTTGATACTAATAAAACCAGAATGAATCACGATGTAAGAAGCTTGATTTAGACTCATAAATAAGTGTAGAATCTCCCTGATGTTGAATCAAGATCATAGGAGTTATGATGAAGAAGTTATCCCACTTTTAACCGAAGTGATTCCAGTTTGCCCTTTTGGGAGAGTTGGCAATTTATTCTTGATACTAATAAAACGAGAACGAATCACGATGTAAGAAGCTTGATTTGGAGTCATAAATAAGTTTATAATCACCCTGAAGTTGAATCAAGATCATAGGAGTTATGATGAAGAAGTTATCCCACTTTTAACCGAGGTAACTCCAGTTTACCTTGTTTGGAGATTTGACAATTTCTTCTTGATTCTAATCAAACCAGAATGAATCAAGATGTAAGAAGCTTGATTTGGACTCATAAATCAGTGCATAATCATCCTGAAGTTGAATCAATATCATTGGACTTATGATAAAGAAGTTATTCCACTTTTAACCGAAGTGATTCCAGTTTACCCTGTTTGGAGATTTTGCAATTTATTCTTGATACTAATACAAAAAGAATGAAACACGATGTAAGAAGCTTGATTTGGAATCATTAATCAGTTTAGAATCATGTGAAGTTTAATCAAGATCATAGGAGTTATGATGAAGAAGTTATCCCACTTTTAACCGAAGTGATTCCAGTTAGCCCTGTTTGGAGATTTGGCAATTTCTTCTTGATACTAATAAAACCAGAATGAATCACGATGTAAGAAGCTTGATTTGGATTCATAAATCAGTGGATAATCAACCTGAAGTTGAATCAATATAATAGGAGTTATGATGAAGAAGTTATCCCACTTTTAACCGAAGTGATTCCACTTTGCCCTGTTTGGAGATTTGAGAATTTATTCTTGATACTAATAAAACCAGAATGAATCACGATGTAAGAAGCTTGATTTGGATTCATTAATCAGCTTAGAATCACCCTGAAGTTTAATCAAGATCATAGGAGTTATGATGAAGAAGTTATCCCACTTTTAACCAAAGTGATTCCAGTTAGCCCTGTTTGGAGATTTGGTAATTTCTTCTTGATACTAATAAAACCAGAACGAATCACGATATAGAAAGCTTTATTTGGACTCATAAATAAATTTAGAATCACCCTGAAATTGAATCAAGATCATAGGAGTTATGATGAAGAAGTTATCCCACGTTTAACCAAAGTGACTCCAATTTACCTTGTTTGGAGATTTGGCAGTTCTTCTTAATTTTAATCAAACCAGAATGAATCATGATGTAAGAACCTTGATTTGGACTGATAAATAAGTGCAGAATCATCCTGAAGTTGAATCAATATCATTGGACTTATGATGAAGAAATTATTCCACTTTTAACCGAAGTGATTCCAGTTTACCCTGTTTGGAGATTTCGCAATTTCTTCTGGATTCTAATCAAACTAGAATTAATCAAGATGTAAGAATCTTTATTTAGACTCATAAATCAGTGGATAATCACCATGAAGTTGAATCAATATCATAGGAGTTATGATCAAAAAGTTATCCCACTTTTAACCGTAGTGAATCCAGTTTACCTTTTTGGGAGATTTGGCAATTTCTTCTTGATACTAATAAAACCAGAATGAATCACGATGTAAGAAGCTTGATTTAGACTCATAAATCAGTGTAGAATCTCCCTGAAGTTTAATCAAGATCATAGGAGTTATGATGAAGAAGTTATCCCACTTTTAACCGAAGTGATTCCAGTTTACCCTTTTTGGAGATTTCGCAATTTCTTCTTGATTCTAATCAAACCAGAATGAATCAAGATGTAAAAATCTTGATTTGGACTCTTAAATCAGTGTAGAATCATCCTGAAGTTGAATCAATATCATAGGAGTTATGATGAAGAAGTTATCCCACTTTTAACCGAAGTGATTCCAGTTTGTCCTGTTTGGAGAGTTTGCAATTTCTTCTTGATTCTAATCAAAACATAATGAATCAGGATGTAAGAATCTTTATTTGGAATCATAAATCAGTGGATAATCACCATGAATTTGAATTAATATCATAGGAGTTATGATCAAAAAGTTATCCCACTTTTAACCGAAGTGAATCCAGTTTACCATTTTTGGAGATCTCACAATTTCTTCTTGATTGTAATCAAACCAGAATGAATCAAGATGTAAGAAGCATGATTTAGAATCATAATTGAGTGCATAATCATCCTGAATTTGAATCAATATCATTGGACTTATGATAAAGAAGTTATTTCACTTTTAACCGAAGTGATTCCAATTTGCCCTGTTTGAAGATTTGGCAATTTCTTCTTGATTCAAATCAAACCAGAATGAATCACGATGTATGAAGCTTGATTTTTACTCATAAATCAGTTTAAATCACCCTGAAGTTGAATCAATATCATAGGAGTTATGATGAAGAAGTTATCTCACTTTTAACCGAAGTGATTCCAGTTTTTCCTGTTTGGAGATTTGGCAATTTATTTTTGATACTAATAAAACCAGAATGAATCATAATGTAAGAATCTTGATTTGGAATCATTAATCAGTTTAGAATCACCCTGAAGTTTAATCAAGATCATAGGAGTTATGATGAAGAAGTTATCCCACTTTTAACCGAAGTATTCCAGTTAGCCCTGTTTGAAGATTTGGCAATTTCTTCTTGATACTAATAAAACCAGAATGAATCACGATGTAAGAATATTGATCTGGACTCATAAATCAGTGGATAATCACCCTGAAGTTGAATCAATATCATAGGAGTTATGATGAAGAAGTTATCCCACTTTTAACCGAAGTGATTCCAGTTTGCCGTGTTTGGAGATTTGGCAATTTATTCTTGATAATAATAAAACCAGAATGAATAACGATGTAAGAAGATTGATTGGGATTCATTAATCAGTTTAGAATCACCCTGAAGTTTAATCAAGATCATAGGAGTTATGATGAAGAAGTTATCCCACTTATAACCGAAGTGATTCCAGTTTGCCATGTTTGGAGACTTGGGAATTTATTCTTGATACTAATAAAACCAGAATGAATCACGATGTAAGAAGCTTGATTTGGACTCATAAATCAGAATAGAATCCTCCCTGAAGTTGAATCAAGATCATAGGAGTTATGATGAATAAGTTATCCCACTTTTAACCAAAGTGACTCCAATTTACCTTGTTTGGAGATTTGGCAATTTCTTCTTAATTTTAATCAAACTAGAATGAATCATGATGTAAGAAGCTTGATTTGGACTCATAAATAAGTGCAGAATCATCCTGAAGTTGAATCAATATCATTGGACTTATGATGAAGAAGTTATTCCACTTTTAACCGAAGTGATTCCAGTTTGCCCTGTTTGGAGAGTTTGCAATTTCTTCTTGATTCTAATCAAAACATAATGAATCAAGATGTAAGAATCTTTATTTGGACTCATAAATCAGTGGATAATCACCATGAAGTTGAATCAATATCATAGGAGTTATGATCAAAAAGTTATCCCACTTTTAACCGAAGTGAATCCAGTTTACCCTTTTTGGAGATTTCGCAGTTTCTTCTTGATACTAATAAAACCAGAATGAATCACGTTGTAAGAAGCTTGATTTGGACTCATAAATCAGTGTAGAATAACCATGAAGTTGAATCAAGATCATAGGAGTTATGATGAAGAAGTTATCCCACTTTTACCTGAAGTGATTCCAGTTTGCCCTGTTTTGAGAGTTGGCAATTTCTTCTTGATACTAATAAAACGAGAACGAATCACGATCTAAGAAGGTTGATTTGGAGTCATAAATAAGTTTAGAATCACCCTGAAGTTGAATCAAGATGATAGGAGTTATGATGAAGAAGTTATCCCACTTTTAACCGAAGTGACTCCATTTTACCTTGTTTGGAGATTTGGTAATTTTTTCTCTATTCTAATCAAACCATAATGAATCAAGATGTAAGAAGATTGATTTGGACTCATAAATCAGTGCAGAATCATCCTGAAGTTGAATCAATATCATTCGACTTATGATAAAGAAGTTATTCCACTTTAAACCTAAGTGATTCCAGCTTACCCTGTTTGGAGATTTAGCAATATCTTCTTGATTCAAATCAAACTAGAATGAATCACGATGTAATAAGCTTGATTTGTACTTATAAATCAGTGCAGAATCATCCTGAAGTTGAATCAATATCATTGGACTTATGATAAAGAAATTATTCCACTTTTAACCGAAGTGATTCCAGTTTACGCTGTTTGGAGATTTGGCAATTTCTTCTTGATTCTAATCAAACCAGAATGAATCACGATGTAAGAAGCTTGATTTGGACTCATTAATCAGTTTAGAATCACCCTGAAGTTTAATCAAGCTCATAGGAGTTATGATGACGAAGTTATCCCACTTTTAACCAAAGTGACTTCAATTTACCTTGTTTGGAGATTTGACAATTTCTTCTTGATTCTAATCAAACTATAATGAATCACGATCTAAGAAGCTTGATTTGGACTCATAAATCAGTGGATAATCACCCTGAAGTTGAATCAATATCATAGGAGTTGTGATGAAGAAGTTATCCCACTTTTAACCAAAGTGATTCCAGTTTGCCAGTTTGGAGATTTGAAAATTTATTCTTGATTCAAATCAAACCAGAATGAATCAGGATGTAAGAATCTTGATTTCTACTAATAAATCAGTGTAAATCACCCTGAAGTTGAACCAATATCATAGGAGTTATGATGAAGAAGTTATCCCACTTTTAATCGAAGTGATTCCAGTTTGCCCTGTTTGGAGAGTTGGCAATTTCTTCTTGATACTAATAAAACGAGAACGAATCACGATGTAAGAAGGTTGATTTGTAGTCATAAATAAGTTTAGAATCACCCTGAAGTTGAATCAAGATGATAGGAGTTATGATGAAGAAGTTATCCCACTTTTAACCGAAGTGACTCCAATTTACCTTGTTTGGAGATTTGGCAATTTCTTCTTGATTCTAATCAAACCATAATGAATCAAGATGTAAGAAGACTGATTTGGACTCATAAATCAGTGCAGAATCATCCTGAAGTTGGATCAATATCATTAGACTTATGATAAAGAAGTTATTCCACTTTAAACCTAAGTGATTCCAGTTTACCCTGTTTGGAGATTTGGCAATATCTTCTTGATTCAAATCAAACCAGAATGAATCACGATGTAAGAAGCTTGATTTGTACTCATAAATCAGTGTAAATCACCCTGAAGTTGAATCAATATCATAGGAGTTATGATGAAGAAGTTATCCCACTTTTAACCGAAGTGATTCCAATTTGCCCTGTTTGGAGATTTGGCAATTTATTCTTGATACTAATAAAACCAGAATGAATCACGATGTAAGAAGCTTGATTTGGACTCATTAATCAGTTTAGAATCACCCTGAAGTTTAATCAAGCTCATAGGAGTTATGATGACGAAGTTATCCCACTTTTAACCAAAGTGACTTCAATTTACCTTGTTTGGAGATTTGATAATTTCTTCTTGATTCTAATCAAACTAGAATGAATCACGATGTAAGAAGCTTGATTTGGACTCATAAATCAGTGCAGAATCATCCTGAAGTTGAATCAATATCATTGGAGTTATGATAAAGAAGTTATTCCACTTTTAACCGAAGTGAATCCAGTTTACCCTTTTTGGAGATTTCGCAATTTCTTCTTGATACTAATAAAACCAGAATGAATCACGTTGTAAGAAGCTTGATTTGGACTCATAAATCAGTGTAGAATAACCATGAAGTTGAATCAAGATCATAGGAGTTGTGATGAAGAAGTTATCCCACTTTTAACCGAAGTGATTCCAGTTTGCCCTGTTTTGAGAGTTGGCAATTTCTTCTTGATACTAATAAAACGAGAATGAATCACGATGTAAGAAGGTTGATTTGAAGTTATAAATAAGCTTAGAATCACCCTGAAGTTGAATCAAGATGATAGGAGTTATGATGAAGAAGTTATCCCACTTTTAACCGAAGTGACTCCAGTTTACCTTTTTTGGAGATTTGGTAATTTCTTCTTGATTCTAATCAAACCATAATGAATCAAGATGTAAGAAGATTGATTTGGACACATAAATCAGTGCAGAATCATCCTGAAGTTGAATCAATATCATTCGACTTATGATAAAGAAGTTATTCCACTTTAAACCTAAGTGATTCCAGCTTACCATGTTTGGAGATTTGGCAATATCTTCTTGATTCAAATCAAACCAGAATTAATCACGATGTAAGAAGCTTGATTTGTACTCATAAATCAGTGTAAATCACCCTGAAGTTGAATCAATATCATAGGAGTTATGATGAAGAAGTTATCCCACTTTTAACCGAAGTGATTCCAATTTGCCCTGTTTGGAGATTTGGCAATTTATTCTTGATACTAATAAAACCAGAATGAATCACGATGTAAGAAGCTTGATTTGGACTCATTAATCAGTTTAGAATCACCCTGAAGTTTAATCAAGCTCATAGGAGTTATGATGACGAAGTTATCCCACTTTTAACCAAAGTGACTTCAATTTACCTTGTTTGGAGATTTGACAATTTCTTCTTGATTCTAATCAAACTAGAATGAATCACGATGTAAGAAGCTTTATTTGGACTCATAAATCAGTGCAGAATCATCCTGAATTTGAATCAATATCATTGGAGTTATGATAAAGAAGTTATTCCACTTTTAACCGAAGTGAATCCAGTTTACCCTTTTTGGAGATTTCGCAATTTCTTCTTGATACTAACAAAACCAGAATGAATCATGTTGTAAGAAGCTTGATTTGGACTCATAAATCAGTGTAGAATAACCATGAAGTTGAATCAAGATCATAGGAGTTGTGACGAAGAAGTTATCCCACTTTTAATCGAAGTGATTCCAGTTTGCCCTGTTTTGAGAGTTGGCAATTTCTTCTTGATACTAATAAAACGAGAATGAATCACGATGTAAGAAGGTTGATTTGAAGTCATAAATAAGCTTAGAATCACCCTGAAGTTGAATCAAGATGATAGGAGTTATGATGAAGAAGTTATCCCACTTTTAACCGAAGTGACTCCAGTTTACCTTGTTTGGAGATTTGGTAATTTCTTCTTGATTCTAATCAAACCATAATGAATCAAGATGTAAGAAGATTGATTTGGACACATAAATCAGTGCAGAATCATCCTGAAGTTGAATCAATATCATTCGACTTATGATAAAGAAGTTATTCCACTTTAAACCTAAGTGATTCCAGCTTACCCTGTTTGGAGATTTGGCAATATCTTCTTGATTCAAATCAAACCAGAATTAATCACGATGTAAGAAGCTTGATTTGTACTCATAAATCAGTGTAAATCACCCTGAATTTGAAATAAGATCGTAGGAGTTATGATGAAGAAGTTATCCCACTTTTAACCGAAATGACTCTAGTTTACCCTGTTTGGAGATTTGGCAATTTCTTCTTGATTCTAATCAAACAAGAATGAATCAAGATGTAAGAAGCTTGATTTGGACTCATAAATCAGTGTAGAATCACCTTGAAGTTGAGTCAAGATCATAGGAGTTATGATGAAGAAGTTATCCCACTTTTAACCAAAGTGACTCCAATTTACCTTGTTTGGAGATTTGAAAATTTCTTCTTGATTCTAGTCAAACCAGAATGAAGGAAGATGTAATAAGCTTTAACTTAGACTCATAAATCAGTGTAGAATTACCCTGAAGTTGAATCAATATCATTGGAGTTATTATGAAGAAGTTATCCCACTTTTAACCGAAGTGACTCCAATTTACCTTGTTTGGAGATTTGGCAATTTCTTCTTGATTCTAATCAAACCATAATGAATCAAGATGTAAGAATCTTGCTTTGGACTCATAAATCAGTGGATAATCACCTTATGTTGAATCAATATCATAGGCGTTATGATGAAGAAGTTATCCCACTTTTAACCGAAGTGAATCCAGTTTACCCTGTTTGGAGATTTGGCAATTTCTTCTTGATACTAATAAAACCAGAATGAATCACGATGTAAGAAGCTTGATTTGGACTCATAAATCAGTGTAGAATCACCCTGAAGTTGAATCAAGATTATAGGAGTTATGATGAAGAAGTTATCCCACTTTTAATCGAAGTGATTCCAGCTTGCCCTGTTTGGAGAGTTGGCAATTTCTTCTTGATACTAATAAAACAAGAACGAATCACGATCTAAGAAGGTTGATTTGTAGTCATAAATAAGTTTAGAATCACCCTGAAGTTGAATCAAGATGATAGGAGTTATGATGAAGAAGTTATCCCACTTTTAACCGAAGTGACTCCAATTTACCTTGTTTGGAGATTTGGCAATTTCTTCTTGATTCTAATCAAACCATAATGAATCAAGATGTAAGAAGACTGATTTGGACTCATAAATCAGTGCAGAATCATCCTGAAGTTGGATCAATATCATTCGACTTATGATAAAGAAGTTATTCCACTTTAAACCTAAGTGATTCCAGTTTACCCTGTTTGGAGATTTGGCAATATCTTCTTGATTCAAATCAAACCAGAATGAATCACGATGTAAGAAGCTTGATTTGTACTCATAAATCAGTGTAAATCACCCTGAAGTTGAATCAATATCATAGGAGTTATGATGAAGAAGTTATCCCACTTTTTAACCGAAGTGATTCCAATTTGCCCTGTTTGGAGATTTGGCAATTTATTCTTGATACTAATATAACCACAATGAATCACGATGTAAAAAGCTTGATTTGGAGTCATTAATCAGTTTAGAATCACCCTGAAGTTTAATCAAGCTCATAGGAGTTATGATGACGAAGTTATCCCACTTTGAACCAAAGTGACTCCAATTTACCTTGTTTGGAGATTTGACAATTT
This sequence comes from Moricandia moricandioides, assembly GCA_905132885.1. NCBI lineage: Eukaryota > Viridiplantae > Streptophyta > Magnoliopsida > Brassicales > Brassicaceae > Moricandia > Moricandia moricandioides. The sequence continues at coordinate 1,960 of CAJHQQ010004520.1, read as the reverse complement.
CTTCTTGATTCTAATCAAACTAGAATGAATCACGATGTAATAAGCTTGATTTGGACTTATAAATCAGTGCAGAATCATCCTGAAGTTGAATCAATATCATTGGACTTATGATAAAGAAGTTATTCCACTTTTAACCGAAGTGATTCCAGTTTACGCTGTTTGGAGATTTGGCAATTTCTTCTTGATTCAAATCAAACCAGAATGAATCACGATGTAAGAAGCTTGATTTGGACTCATAAATCAGTGGATAATCACCCTGAAGTTGAATCAATATCATAGGAGTTATGATGAAGAAGTTATCCCAGTTTTAACCGAAGTGACTCCAATTTACATTGTTTTGAGATTTGTCAATTTCTTCTTGATTCTAATCAAACCAGAATGAATCAAGATGTAAGAAGCTTGATTTGGACTCATAAATAAGCTTATAATCACCCTGAAGTTGAATCAAGATCATAGGAGTTATGATGAAGAAGTTATCTGATGTAACCATGGCTGACTCAGCTGATCATCAAACAAAGGACAAACCAGGATGGAAGAAAAGCGAGCATACTGAGCTAACACCAGCTGATGTGAGTGTGATTGAGATAAATGAGCTGGATGAGCTAAGTGACACTACCTTAGAGCTGAATGAGATGAATGAGCTGAACTTGGAGCTGAACCAGCTGAGTGACACTACACAAGGACGAGCTGAGCTGAATGAGAGTGACACTGAAGCTGCCATGGACCTAGCTAGGCAAGTGATTTTTGGCCCAAAAAAAAAAAGATGGATCAGATTTGTTTCTCTCAGCCCAAAAGAAGTTCAAACCCAAAGTTAAGGATCGATTTTCTCTTTCTGATGAACCAGCCACGAAATTCAAGTCCAAGAAACCATTTGGATGTGTTTTGGATCAAGTTTCCAAAGAAGAAGTGTTGCAGCCCATGGAGAGTTCATTACAAATTCATTATGGGTTTGTTTCAAGCCAAATTCGACCAGCCCCTTGTTCAGTCCATTTCAAGCCCATTCTCACCAAGAATACCAAGAGGGAGTCAACAAGAAAGTCAAGGTCGTGGTCAGGCAAAGAGACATACAACAAAACACTTATTCTTGTCCAAAATCAAGTCTACATTCCTAGTATCTAAGTTTCTTAATTTCTACACTTTGTCTTTTCATTTCTACAACTTGTAAGCCCTATATAAAGGGGTGCACGACCATAATAAGATTCATTCACCTTTTTATCAAAATTCTCTCTAAATCTGTGAATCCCTTGTTCATCCATGAACAATGATTGCTAGGAGTTCATTCTCTGCAAGCAAAACTTGTCTTTGATCATAAACAGAGTTCATTCTCTTGATCTTAGACACATCTACCCAAGATCTGATCATTTCATAGATCATTTCTGAAGATCATCCAATCAATCCGCCCATCATCATCAAAATCAACCCAGATCTCTCTCAAACCATCAGATCTTCCTTCAAAAGAATCAGGGACAAAAGGATCTCTCACCAGGGGTTCATCATTATCCCACTTTTAACCGAAGTGACTCCAATTTACCTTGTTTGCATATTTGGAAATTTCTTCATGATTTTAATCAAACAAGAATGAATCATGATGTAAGAAGCTTGATTTGGACTCATAAATCAGTGCAGAATCATCCTGAAGTTGAATCAATTTCATTGGACTTATGATGAAGAAGTTATTTCACTTTTAACCGAAGTGATTCCAGTTTGTCCTGTTTGGAGAGTTTGCAATTTCTTCTTGATTCTAATCAAACCATAATGAATCAAGATGTAAGAATATTCGTTTGGACTCATAAATCAGTGGATAATCACCATGAAGTTGAATCAATATCATAGGAGTTATGATCAAAAAGTTATCCCACTTTTAACCGAAGTGACTCCAATTTACCTTATTTGGAGATTTAGCAATTTCTTCTTGATTCTAATCAAACCAGAATGAATCAAGATGTAAGAAGCTTCATTT